>CM041778.1:305302697-305477887 GCA_023374045.1 Limonium bicolor
TGGTCTTGTCCGTGTGGGCCACGCGGACACGAATTAGGACGTCTTGTCCGCGTAGGGGCTGTGCGGACACAAACGCGGACACAAATTAGGACACGGCCTGGTTTTGTACAGATCGTCTTCTTTCGTTGGGATTTGTGGAAAATGGAAGAGTTAGGCTTATTTGGTAATGGGAAATGATGTAAATGAAGTGGATATGTGGATATATGGATGGGAAATGGAATTTGGATGGAGGAAGTGTGATTTGGAAGTGAGCGTGAGTTGTGTACGATGGTGAACGATCGTCTTTTTCTGATGAAGAAGCAGAGGGTTTATATAGAGGAGAGGAAGAGGAAGAAGACAGGCTGGAGCTTGCTAGTGGGTTAAGAAGATAAAGGGAGGTGTCTGATATTGTTGAAGGGGTAGATGGATTGTGTCTATAGGCGTCGCAAAGGAAGAAGCAAATGGAGAAGACACCGCCGAAGGAATTCAGTCGCGTCAATTTCTGGATCTGGGTTGCATTTACACGCGTCCGTGTGGGAGTCCGCGTACGGACACAAATTAGGACGTGAGACGTCCGCATTTGAGTCCGCAAAGCGGACACGTTCTTTTGCTGCGTCCGATTTTGAGTCCGCAAAGCGGACGTGTCCTTTGGTTCTGTCCGAGTTTGAGTCCACAGAGCGGACGCTTGTATTTTCGTAGTCTTGTCCTACAAACTTCGACCGGCTCCAGATTCTTTGTTATAAGTCTGTTTCACTCGCCTTTTGTTGCGTTGGAAAGCTTGTGAAATAAACTATGTGATTCCAAGATTTTTACTGCATTTGATACATAAAATGTATCAGTTCATATCAAAACATAATCTTAGGAAAAACATACGATAAGTGAGTAATATTATCCTGAAAGTAAGTAAATATAAGGTAGATTAAACCCTTAAATGTCTATGTATTTCTCACTTATCAAGAACCCTTAATAAGGAAATGGAAAACAAAACTTATGAAGGAATTATATTTGCTAAAGATAGCCCTATATCTCCCACTTAGCCTTTGCAAATGATATCATTTTCTATGGAGCAACCACGGTAGATAATGTCTATGTGCTTAAAAACATCATCTCAAAATATTTAATGACTTCAAGGCACTAAATATACTCCCAAAAATAAGAAATTGTATTTAGCCCAAAGCTCCCCTCAAACCTCAAATCATAGATGGCCCATATTCTTGATCTCTAAAAAGTTGATTATTTAAGCAAATATATGGGCCTTACACTTAAGGTGGGGTGGATTAAAAAAGAAACATTTGGATTCATGTTAGAAACTCTCCAAAAAAAAGTACAAGGGTGGAATAGGCCCATGTCTCAAGCGGCTAGATCAATCCTCACTATTAGTGTCCTCCAATCTATCCCAAACTTCATCATGTCCTTATTTAGGCTTTCTGGCAATCTTATCAAGAAGAGGAACTCGATATGATCTCTCTTTTGGTGGGCAGGTTAGACCAATAAAAAACATATGCACTGAAAAAATGGAGTGCAGTGTGCTCCCATCTAGACAAAGGGGGATTGAGCTTTGGACACATTGAAGCCTTCAACTAAGCACTTCTAGAAAAACAAATATGGATTATTTTAAAGAGTGAAGATTCTTTGGTAAGTAGAGCTCTCAAAGCTCTATACTTCTCCTCAACAAATATACTCCAAGCTCAGCCTGGAAAACACAACAGTCCCATCTGGAAATCTATGTTGTCCAGCATACAGTTAATCATAATGGGATATTGGTAAAAGTTATGATACTGACATTTGGAATTCCCCTTGGATTAAGAGATACCACCGACCAGACCAATCACCTTTAAACCTGATTCAAGCCAATTAAACTGGGTGTCGTAGTTGATAAATTCTGATGACCAAACCTAGAACAACTCCCTTATTGCAGAAATTGTTCTCATGATTAATCAAGAAGATATACTCAAGACCTTTATCACTGGAGAAACCAAAGATTTCTGGGTCTGGCCAAAAACTACCAATGGAGAGAGTTAAGTAAAAAGTGGGTATTATAGGGCTTTAGAGAACAGAAACTCATAATCACATCTATGAACAAATCAGGAAGAGAATATCAACAAGCCTTTCTCCACCCAAAGTTCATCTTGTCTGTTGGAAACTGATCAACCTGTTATACCCAAAATCTTGACCCTTCAAAAAAAGTCCCGTAAGACACGAATATCTAGAAGGGTAAAATAGTCAAAAGACGTGGAATCCCAAGTTGAATGGGATGTTTTCATAATCTTCTATCCTTGCATGATTAACTCACACATCTCAAAACGATTATGACAGCTCAATCATCACGAGGGCATTTTTGTAATATTTAGGGAATTTTTAGTCTGAAAAAATAGCTTTTAATACATATTATAAGCTAACTTTTTATAATATAAAGTCCCAAATTCTCAAAAATAAAAAGAAAAGGCTTCCATTTATTAAAAATTTTGCAATCTGGTTATCAGGCCCATCCATGGTAAAAAAAAACCTAGCAAGTTTTATTCCAAGCCCAAAGCCCAAAAATAAGAGAAAATACGAGTCATCTTGTATTTTCTCTCTCTTCTGAAAATGGCTCAAAAAATGTCTGAAATTTTAACACATGATGAAGGATGACATATCATAATGGCTTTGGAATTTCAAAATTTTGAATTTCCAATAATTTCCTTGTAATTTCTGAATAGATTTGGTGGAAAGTTGATTTTAAAAATATTTACTTATCCAAAAAAGCAAATTTTTCCTTGGGAAAACCAGGAATACCCTCCTTTGCATGCTGACAAAATTTCATGATCAGATTCCTTCCAGAAGTTACCCGACCAAATCCAGGTAAACTTGGCTCCTTTACCAAGATTACATTATCTTATTCGATGTCTATATAAGGGATTTTCCAACTAACTTAATAGAGAATGATAAACCCTAAAAAGTTAGAAACGACAGCCACAATACAACTTCCCACGTTTTTGCACTCCCGAGCCCCGAATCCATACTGAAACTTCACCGAAATCCACAAAAAACAAGTTTTCGAACTTCCACCATCAATCAAAACCTCAAAAACACACAAAACCACCACAAAAACATGGAGAACACAGTCAACAACTAAGGGTCTGAAGCTCAGGTCAAAATCAATTCGGGACTGCCGACGATGAAGCTTCTGAGGATTCCCTACGTGAAAGAACTCCTACATCTCAAAGGAAAATAGGCAAGGAATCAAACTTCCTAACTCTATTGAGTTTAATATATTCTTAGTTCAAACTTAGGATCAAACCGACTTTTTCTGGCTTCTGAATTAGGGTTTATTTGTGTTTCTGCCCTCTTACTTGTTTGTTAAGTTTCACATTGAATTCCAACTCAAACTGAATTCTTTTGATCACTAACATATTTAGAATCTTTCAGGCTACACACCCATAAAATTTGAGCCGAAAAAACCGTTAGAAAATGCCCGAATACCATCATCCAGTGACAGTTTACGCCTATGGCCGCGGATGCCCTGGGAAGGTGGGGGACAACTTTATTTTCATAATTTAGGTTTTTTAATTACATGGCCGGGCCCACGGACACCCTGTCCATGACCCCGGACTCTTTGAAATTTTGTTTTTCTTTTATTTTGATCTTTCTGTTTGACTAGTTTAATTAGGGTTCATCGGTACGAACATTAGGTCCGTGGCCACGAACATTTTAAAATCTTGCCCAATTCGGCTCTCGAAACACTAGTTTAGGTTTCATTTTTCACTTTTCAATTCTGTCAAAAATGTTTAAAAAATAGAAAAAAAATACAGAAACCCGCGTACTTAGGTTAAACTGACTTCATAATAAGCCGTAAGTGACATAAGTAGAAGAAAAATAACTTAGAAGGGTAGTAAAAGTAATTTGAACCTGGATAAGTTGTATACCAAATCCCTGAACCCAATCTCTAACCTTTCCTAATTTACCATAGGTTAAAATTAGGTGGCGACTCATAATAGGTTCTAGTGAGCTAACTTAGGTTTTTAATAATTATTGTTTTATATCATAGTTATTAAGCTTAGTTTATAAGTAGACCTAGAACCCGATCAGATCCTAATCAACCTGAATCAATATAAGATTAGATTCAAAAACCGAGGCTCACAGACTGGTGACTCTACTAGGGACTTTAATCTTAATTTTAACTTGTATAATCTTAAGATAAGAGGGCTTAACTTGAAATTGTTATGTACTGCTTTTATTATATTGTTTGTTTACTTTCGTGTGCACCTTTGTTTTCTGCACTTATGCATCATGCAAGAGCGAGGGTCCACGTGAACTGATTTCACCCCGGGACCCGCACAAGGTGGCCCTTGTCAGAGACTCACACCTTTTTAAGGTATTATGAATAAGTGGGGGAAAGAGGGTGATGTCGTCTAACCACATCCTTTAATACCCGGGCTTCGGCTCCAAGCATTTCTCTGGCAGTATCCTTACCTAGCCCAATGTTTGATCAGTCAAAGACCCGGCAGTAGACACACATCTTATGGTGATGTGAAAAAAAGTGGGGAAGCCCAAATAGGATAGCATGCAAACCTTATCCATTTGTGGCGACCTGGGCCCAAGCCCCAAGCATTTCTCCGGATCGATCCACACCCGTTTACTCGAACCATCTTGTGAAGACATGCATACTAACCTCTATGTGGTTTTCTTCTATGATTTACCTCTATGTTGCAATTAGTCTTTCAGCCCAAAGGCCCATTCAAGTAGGTAAACTTTTTGTTCGGGCTTCGGCCCAAAATCCTAGATTCATGAGGTATCTCTTTAGGCCCAATCAGAACCATTCGTTTAGGTTTCAGCCCATACAACAATACATTTGAATTCAAGATAGTTTTCAAAATTAAAAAAAATAAATGATTATAGATCATGTCAAAATTTTGGCCCAAAGGCCCAACAAGAATTCAAACAAATCTTGGACTTCAAAGTTTCTCTCTTGGCCTAGTGGCCCATTCGTATTCCATACAGCTTCCTTCGGCCCGTGTGCCTCACTTCCAGATTAAGGGTATTCAGGCCCACATACCTCATTGCGGTTTAGAAATCATTCCGGCCCATGCACCTTACTTCTAGCCCAAACACTTTCCGGCCCAAGTGTCGTATGCTCAAAACATACCAGCCCAAGTGTCGTATTCTCAAAACATTCCAGCCCAAGTATCATATTCTCAAAACATTCCGGCCCAAGTGCCGTATTCTCAAAACATTCCAGTTCAAGTGCCACATTCTAAAAAAACTTTTCAGCCCAAGTGCCACATCCTCAAATGAAATACCCCTAAGTGATATATAATTAATTAAATGTTAATTAAGGAATTATAAAGGCTAATGAGCCTTAATTAATTAAAAGAATTATATAACTCATAAATGTATTGTATAGAGAATTATATATAGTCCAAAGGTCATTAAACCTTACATAAATTATTGTACTAAAGAGGGGGTATTTATAAGGATAAATCAACTAATAAAGTTAATGTAACATGTAACATAACAATACATGAAATAAGAGCACAAATCATATGAAAGAAATATATAGTATACTTTATATAGTCACAATGGATAGTAAAGTATACTAATCACTCAAAACACAAGGGAATACACTTAAACACAATTGAATACACCTTAGAACTAGGTAACTACACAAGTTACAACCTAACACATTAAACAAGTCCAACATGTACAACATGAGTGACATAATATTATAAGTCTCAAAAATTTCAAATAAACACCCCAAAAATAAGTGCTGGCCTAATTGTAGGGAAAGTAGGCTGCCAAAATCACTTTTAGCATGCAAGGAAGCTTCCTAAAGTCAAAAGTCTTGCCACCTAGGGAACTACAACTCACACCTTACTTACACCTCACTTACTCACTCTTTTCCTTTGCCCATGGCTGCCATATCACTCCACCCTCCCAGCCAAAAGTAAGTCTTCTCCCTCCTTCATCTTCTTCCTTTGAAGCTCTATGGATGACATCTCGAGTTCTTGACAAACGCCTCTCACAAATTCTTGTTTTTACCTTGGATCTTCTCCTTTCTTCATCAAGGAAAAACACCAACCTTCTCCTCTCCTTGTATGGCCGAAAATTTGTGGTTTTGAAGGCTAGAAAATCATAAACAACACAAGGGAAAGTTCAACAAAGAACAAAGGTTAAAATGTGCTCTAAGACTCCAAGTTCCTTTCCTCCATTTATATGTCTGAAAATCTTACTCACTCTAGCACATTTTCTTCCTCTTTATCTCTATGAAACTTGAGCTTCTTCAATACCTAGACATGGCCGAAAATTCCAAAGAAAAACAACTCTAAAACAAGGAAGGAGTCAAACCTTAAGGTAAGCCTTGAAATGAGGTTTTAAGTGCTTAAATCATCTTCTAATCCTTAGACCTACCAAAGATATAACCATTAACATATTTTTCTAGCCTTGGCCCAAACTTGGGCAAAATATCAACCTTGGAGAGCTTCAAGGTAAAAAATCTACTCTTAAGGTTTATTTTGTGCTCTAAGCTTTAGATATTGTTTAAGGAGTCTAAAAGACCCTAACTTTGGAACCTTTATTCTCCTTGTATCATGAGTGAAAAATGGAGTCTCCGGACCCTTGAAACTTGGCCGAAAAGTAAGAGGAAACAAAGAAGAAAAATCAATACTTAAGAGAGTAAGGATTTAATCTAAATTTTAGTGTTTAAAACACTTGTTTAAGCCTTGAATCTGTACCAAAAAGCTTAATGTCCTCCCTTATATAATTTAGGGCTGAAAATAAGGAGGATAAAACAAGGATAAAAGCTAGCATTGGGAGCTTAAAGGTTAATGTTAAACCTTGAACTTAATTTAATGTTGTAAGTTGTATAAGTTGGTGTATTGCTTATGGCTGAAATCTAAGTGTCAAAATGGTCTATAATGACCTACGAATGGATATAAACTTGTATAAAACATTGGGTTATGTTGACTAATGACATAAGGACTTAAATGTCAAATTTACAAAGTTTAAGTGGCTATATTGTAAAAACTGAAAGTTAGGTAGTACATATATTATTTTGGCCAAAAAATCATAAGGTTATCATGAGTAGTTTGATGTATTAAAAGTTTATAACATGGTTTGAATAAGGGCCATAGGTTAATGCTAGTTTTGTAAGCATTTTGGTGAAATTAATGCCTTAAAAAGCATAGGTTATATTTGTGTGTGGTTGGGTGTAAAAATATGGAATTTTAAGGGAATTTTGGTGAGTGAAAAGACTTCAAGTTTTGGTGTTAAAATACTTACAAAAATTAAGTGGGGTTTGGAAGAGATTATAGACAAATTTGGCTTTAAAAGTATATAGAAGTTTATTTAACCACTTAGTAAGTATATAGTCAATAGGATAAGTTAAAGGTTGTAAAGAAATAAAGTTTGGTGTAACAAATGTCATCAGGGCCAAAAATTAGGCTACATGTGGGATAGGAATGAAATAAGTTAAAGTAAGATTTGAGAGTTATTCACAAAGTTTAAAAAATTTATGGGTCAAGATTGTAATTTCTGAAAAATATGGTGTAACACCCCTACCGGTAATCACACCATTATCTTCTAACCCATCTCAAATACCAACAACAACTCAGCGGAATTCAAACTACAACCGGTGGGTGATACATGCCGTTAGTCACCCACGTGACTAACAAGGCCATATCCAGTCCAAACAAACAATACAAATACAATATCGGTCTGATGGGTCTTATACCAAGTGCAACAAACCAACTATACAAATACCTTTCCATTCTTTAACCAACTCAACAACAATGCAATTACAACCCTCATTTAATTCTATACCGAGTATCTATTACAATTCCCAAACTTATTGACCAATGTCGGTCTTACAATTCCACAATACAAACCAAATACAGCTTCCTAAACAACTACCCATGCTCACATGGCATCCCGTCCTACACTCGAATGGTATTCGGCTTCAATGTTCCTGTAAAATAAAAACGGTGCCCCTAGGGGCTCAGCAAAATTGCTGCATATGAAATTCGCATACCCCGCGTACTAGTGAGGGTACGCCGACTATTTGGTCGAGAACATGCGGTTTATTTTAATTCAAACAGCATGCAAGGCATCAATACAGTATATATGTATTTTAACACAATCAAGGTTCAACAAAGAACACAAACATCAACACACATCAAGAGGTTAGTTAATATGTTCATTACTTAGGCTTGAGGGTTTCTACCTCACTATGCCTTACTCAATTGCCCATTGTCTTGCCCACTCTCTTGGGTACTCTTACTCACAATCCCAGCAAGTGCTACAATACTCAACTCAATTCTCCACTCAAACTCAAATTCTCAAGTCTCTCAAGTCACCACTCAATTCTCAATACTCATACTCAAGTCAATGCTCAAATACTCAAGTTCCCAAATCAATACTCAATACTCAAAAGGCATCTTTTAAGTCTTAGCCACGACCTCCAGGTAGGGTCATACACAAGACCCACCATCGGGCTTACAAATACAAAAGGGGCTATACAATTAGCTCCTCAAATTCTCAAATGTCCGGTTCTCTACCGGACTACTCAAATTCCCAAAACTCCTCTCTCAGAGTCATTTCACAATCTCATGGATTAGCCTAGAGGTATCTCTCTCGATAACTTCTATTCGCTTAGGGAATTCCTCAATGTCTAGTGTTCTAAGGTTTAGGGTTTTACCCAACTTATCAAATACTCTCATGTTCGAGACGTTGTTCATTTTAGTCGGTTCCTCTCATTGGGGTTCGACTATCTTTCTAAGGGGTTTGGTGATCCCTTACCATACTTTATTTCTCTCAAGGTTCAAGTTTGAACTCTCATCAATCCTCTAAATAGAGGTTACTTAATACTTCCACCATTATTAGTTTTGTGGATTAAGTCAATTCGGTTCTCTAACAGTTATCAAGAGTTTTCTAATTCCCGTACAATTCTCTCACGTTCTAGTGAGTTCGTAGTTTGTGTTACCATTTCTTGGTTCGATAGTTTTAGTGTGTTGCCACGTTTCTGTTAGTTCACAACTTGACTCTTTCTATGAGTCTCTACCCAAACAAGACTCAACTATGAGTCGCACTACAGAGCTCATTCACACTCAAGCAATTCATCCACAAATGCACATTTCATGAATTATACATACTCCAAGTTTAATCAACAATCCAACAACAAGAAATACCATACAAGCACAAGGGAGTACAAACAATCTGATTCGTGCATTTATCTTGTTAAGTGATCACACAATCAAACAAGCACACATATCAGAGTAACCAAGTTAGGATACAGAGCATGAGAAAATCATACCTTTCACCGGGGTTAACTTTACCGGGTGTTCTCACGTTCCTCGGTTCACACTTGTTCCTCGTGTCTTACTCTCGAACCACTAATTACATGTCAAATGGTTCTATTAATATTAAGGCGTTACGGTACGTACATAATTGCTACTCCCGTACTTACCCCGTTATCCCATTATTTTGGTTTAACTTAGTGTACTTAGTTTCTCAACTTACTCACTCACTTCCAACACTTGTTTATACATATTAAGGCCTTTACAAGTCACCAAACAACTCCTAAACATCATCTAAAACCAATACCAATCAAACCCCCATCATTTAAACCCTTAAAAACACTTTCGGGGGGATTCTAGGGGTGGTCCGGGACTTGGTCCGGACCCAAAGTCCCGGACCAATACAGAAACTCACTTTCGGCCCATTTTTACTAGTGGTCCAAGACTTGGTCCTGGACCTAGGTCCCGGACCAATGTCAATCTTCACTCTCGGCCATATTTTTGATGCGGTCCGGGACTTGGTTCCTATCCTAAGTCCCAGACCCTGCTAAAAACTATTACTTAGTGGATTTTTCAGCCCCAAATCAACCCTTAATCCACCCTAAATCCTTCCCTAATCTTTCCACAAGTTTTCTACACATTTTTAACACCTCAAAACATGCTCTAAACCACTTCAAATCCTTAGTCAAGTCCTTACTCCAATTCTTGTTCAATTTCACAAATTTCCATTCTCACATTCTTGCATTTTGCACACTTGTGCATTTTCTACCTCTTCTTGATATTGTCTACCTCCTACCAATCCCACCAATCACTTAATGACCATCCCAAATCATTCCTAGACAAATGCACTCCTAAAACCCACATCCACTTCTTGTTTCACAAGTTATAACACTAACTCTTTTTTAAAAAATTCCAAGTTTCTCACATGCTATTTGCTACAGATTTTTATCTCTCTCAAGCCCATCCTCCATTCACCATTTCAAGGTTACTAAACATCTCTACTCAACCCAACTAAACAATTAAGTTCCCCCACTTACCAAGTCACCTAAAAGCACTCCTTTTCTACCAAAATTTTGCCATAGCCTCCCCATAAACCTAACATATCCATTCTCATCTTTTTCACCATTTTCAATCCTAAACTAGCCACACCCTTACAAGGGTCCTACCAGCACACGATGAATTCACCAACCTCATCCAAATTTCATAAAGCACAATATACCACAATAGCTCAAAAGCTTGGCACTTAAGCCCTTACTTCACAAAATTTCACAAACTCTTACCAACCACAATCAAGCACATTTTTGCTCCAGATTTTATCTCATCTTTTATTTTCCCCAACCTAAATTCTAAAAGAAATTAATATAGTCATTATGGTAGTTTCTTACCTTAAATCCTCATGAGTTCCCATTTCAAGTCTTCTCCTCTCCTCTTCCTCAATTTCGGTCAAATGGGCAATGGAGTTGCCAAACTCCATTCCCAACATTCAAGAAACACAAAAAGGAATATAATTAAACTTCTAACCCTTAGAAAAAATCTAATTCAATTAAAGGGGTTAGAACACAAAAGCTAGGTTTTTACCTTTGGAGCTTTAGAAGGGTTTTTAACCCTTGATTCAAGAAGATGGTTCCACCACCATTGGAAGGTTGGAATCAAGCTCAAAAGAGATAGAAAAACAGGGCATTACAAGAGGGGAAAAATCGGTCACCAAAGGAGAAGGAAGAAAAAGGAGTCTTTCTTGGAGATTTTTACCTTAATGGAAAGAGGGGACTCCAAGCTTCAAGAGGAGGTGCTTTTCTCTTCAAATGGCCAAAACCCATGGAGATGAAGTTCTTCCTTTTTGGATTTTGAAAAGAGAGAATGATAGAGAATGATGAAGGGATGAAGAATATGTGATTATTTTTGTGATTGGAGCTTTGATGAAGCTAGAGCATGAAGGAGAAAGTGGAGGAGCCGTGGAAGCTTGGTGAGGAGCATAAAAATCGACAGCAACCAGAGGGAGAGAGGAGAAATCGGCAGGGAAGGGGAAAAGGAGGAAAGAGAAGAGGGAAAAGAAAATAAGGAGGAGAGAGAGGGAAAAGGGAGTAAGTACCCTTTTTGCTTTTTGGCTCTTTCCTTTTTAATAACTAGCTAGTTATGTTAGAGGGCTGTTTTCCCTTATAAAAACCGGCCCCCATACAGTATATAAACTGGGAGCGTTTTTTGTTTTCTACAGAAAACGCTCGTTAATTTACCCGGTTTTAGCACTATTCACTAACCGGGCCCGTTTTCTGGAATTTTCTTGTTTCTTTAATTTTAATGACTCTTAAGCTTCCATTAATGTTTATTTATAGTTATTTGATGAACTATAATTTTTACGGGTTCGTTCAACCACTTAAAGCCACGTTTTCGGGTTTTCTCAAAAAACATGCGCTAAAGCTTTATTAGCGTTTTTAATTCATTTTATGGATCCATTTTCTTCGGGAATTGTTCCCACATATTAATTAAGCATTATTAAGCCTCTAAATCCATCCAATGCCACTCTCGAGGTTGTATTCCTCCTATGGTCACTTAATGCTCAATTTAGCGTTTTTCGCTTTTTAAGCGTTTTCTCTTTTCTTTTGGTTTTATTTTCTTTACCAAAATTTATTAGGCACTAATAGGCCCTCAATTATCATATTAGAGTAATTTAATCAAGATAAGTAAGTTCGGGGTATTTCATATGGTGTAAAACATAATGAATACAGTCAAACCTAGATATGATTAGAGTGTTGACCAAAATCAAGAAATAAATGAATACAATCAACCTAGATAGATTAGAGTATATTTGTAAGTTTATAAAACTTGTGGGGAATAAACCATAAATTCAAGAAAGTATTGGGTTGTAAATGAACGTAGACAGCAAGGGGTATGTTCGGAATTAAGGAATTAACTTTAGGACTTTGGAATTAATTGAGTAAAGAATAGAAATTAAAAGATAATTAAGGATTATTATTAAATTGTAAGGTTAGGAAAGTTAAAGGGGTAAAACCATAATTTGAGAAAATGGGTTTGTAAATTAAACAAGGTAGAACAGGGGCTGTTTGGAATTTTAAATAATTGGGCTTAGACTTTTGAACTTAATTAGTGAATGGGTGGTTAATTGTAAAGTTTAAGAAAGTCAAGGGGGTCAAACCATAGATATGAAAAGTATTAGGTCAAAATCAAAACTGGGCAGTTTAAGGTCTATTAGTAATTTAAATAATTAAGGTTAGAACTTTGAGGAACTAAATGAGGAATTATAAGACATATAAGATTGAGATTAAATTGTATAGTTTGGATAATTAATATATTATTATTAATAACATTAGAACTTATAAGAACCTAAGTGTATATATGTATATATATTAAAGAATTAAAAAATAGGAGAACTAATGTCATAATGGTGTAACATTGGAATTTAAGAGAACATACATATATATATATACACATATGTATATATAGTTAAAGGACTAAAACAAAAAGGGATTTTATAATTCATGTGGTACTTAGGAAATTATGGGTATATATGTATACATTAGGTTAACATTAGAACTTATGAGGACATACATATATACATACACATGTATATTGATAAAGGATTCGAACAAAAAGGAATTTTATAATTCATGAGGAACTTAGGAATTATAAGAGCATATATTATATAGTTTGAAAGTATTGAAAGGATTAATGTAATATTGGTATTACATCGTATTAAATAAAACAATCATGTATACTTACATATATAAGTGTATATAGTTAACACATTATTATTAAGAAGAATACTACAAAACGAGGAAACGTTATACGAGCGTAATAAATCATTAACGCTCTCGGTTAATCCGATTATAGGATGGGGATAGCCGGGACGCCATCCGGGATTAGCGGACGTTGGATTAGGCTAAGGTATGATTTCATGTAACATATATGCTATCGGGTTTTACCTCTTTCATGTAACATATATGCTATCAGGTTTTACCTCGGTCTGTGTGCTAATTGTTTGTTTGAACGACCAACAAGATAAATGCATGAAATATGAATTATTGTTATTGTTTATGAATTGTATTTATTTGACAGTACCTACTTGTGATGTCTTACTAACTACGAACTTGGTAAAATAGACTCCACATATAGCACATACGATCATGGTTAGGGAATCCAAGGAATCGTCTAACTGTAGAAACTGTAAGAGAATTTCTCACTAACTCCCTAAATACTTAGTCGACATCCAATAACGAGATTATTCGACCTAACACAATGGAACTTATATTTAGACTTGATTAATGGGGGTGAGAGGAGTCCGGGATAGTTCCGGCCGCGCGCGTATTTGATTCAGAGGGTTGTATCTGCATCAGATCCAACTTCCTTAGATCTTGTCTACGGACTTGGTCATCCCAGAGTCAAGAGAATGACTCAACATCTCTGGCCCATGTTCATTGACGGGGGAATTTTGATGGTACGTCACTTTGACGGAGGGTTGCTTCACTGAGATTAACACTCATTTTGATAAGGGTTCAAACA
This sequence comes from Limonium bicolor, assembly GCA_023374045.1. Taxonomy (NCBI): domain Eukaryota; kingdom Viridiplantae; phylum Streptophyta; class Magnoliopsida; order Caryophyllales; family Plumbaginaceae; genus Limonium; species Limonium bicolor. Next base: position 305,316,461 of record CM041778.1, read on the forward strand.
TACCTGAACATACTTGACAATTAAGGATGTAAAGGAAACAATCTGATAAGAAGATTATATTGACAAATAACTAAGGTGGTACACGAGAACTAATTAACTTCTGAAGAGCTAGGAAAAGGAATGAGGACTAACTCGTTATTGATGAATTGATCCCATTGTGTGAATCATTTGTTTGTGTAATTATTATTCTATGATGGCATGTTGTATGTTTACAGTACTCTTTATATTATTTGAAATAAAATTAATCACATGCCAATCGACCAATTAGTCGTGTGTAGCCCGGTAGTTCACGGGTTACATGTTATCATACTCAGCAAGTTGTGCCGAGCCCGTTGTGACCTAACATTTCAGATACATGATCAAAGATGCTACCGGTTGGAGTGTAGGACAAGGTAGATACCATTGATATACTTTGGTTGAATTAATTTTGGGGGATGATTGTATCTATTTTGGAGATTTGATATCTTATATGTACATGTGGGTAAGTGGGGAATTAACTTAACTTGTATTCTGGTTTTTGGATATTAGTAGTTAAACTCTGTATGTTATTGTATTGGCGTTGTAAGTTAGAATTATCCAGACAGCCAGATCATAACATCTAAGTTTGAAAGGCCTTGCTAGTCACATGGGTGATTGGTGGCAGTAACACCCGGGAGATTGTTGAGATATCCGCTTCGAATTATTGAAGTTGGTCATTTAAGTTTACCGCTAATTATCTTTTTAGGAGTTGGGGTGTTACATCAAAGCATCTCGACCCAAATGTTACACTCACAACTCAGTTCATTCAGGCCCGAGCACCTATTTACAAATATTCTAGCCCAAGCGCCATGTTCTAAAAAACAAATCCCAGCCCGAATGTCTTCACACAGTCCTCAGAGCATTCTGGCCCACTTGCCTTCAGTCCAAATACATTTCGGCCCATTCAAAGATCTAATAAAATTCCAACCCAAAGGCCTTGCTTTTTGTTAGAAGAGATTCAGGCCCAAGTGTCTCATTCTCAGTCTAGAGGCATTCCTAGTTCAGAGTTTTCAAGAGCCTACCTAGAGTCCAAGAAGAAGAAGATCGTGATCATCTCTACGTACTCCTGGCGGTATATCATAGTTGAAAGCTCGAGTCTTCTGAACACTAGACAGATTGGCAGTATTTGAGTCCAATAAGGAGTTTGAGTTTCACATGCATTCTATTGCATAACTTGTCATGACATTCATCACTCAAATGCATCATTCATGAGAATTTAATTGTTTCAAAATGAACAAATTTTGTCATTACGAATAAGAAGCTTTGATTTTGTCGAATCATCTTCTTCACAAGAAAACAGCTTTTTCAAGCTCAATTTTTTTAAGCTAAAACATGATGAAGTTTCTTTTTAAAGAATATCTGATTTCCTCAAATTTTCTGACAATGGAACAGAATGACTTATCTCTTGTTTCTGAAAGGGTGAACATGTCCAGCCAAACACCACAGTTTATCCCACATAGCCCACAAAGCGGTTCAGAATACACATTTGTTGAAATGTTGTCATAAATCCCAAATCAATACTGGGGGCAGTTTGAGTTTATGATCATTAATTTTAGACTCTCATTTAATGTGTGAACTAATCTTTGAGCGTCAAAAATTCATGAGAGCATCTTGAACGGAAAAACCATGAGTGAATGAGTGTGTCGTTTTCCACGACTTCGGTGAGGCCACACACAAAGGTGAGGTAATTGGCATAACTCCGATCGATGGAGACAGTTTGCAAATTTACGCCTAAACCTGTGAAAAGTAACAAAGAACAGATACACAACTATCAAGAATGATGAAGCACCTAGGTACAACACCACACAGCCAAAAAGCTTATGAAACCTGATATTAAAAACCTAGGCACCCCCACTGAGCTTTTCATATATCTCTCCTTTTTGATACAGTAAGCTCCACAAAATGAGTCAGCCCGTGATGGATATCCGACCAAAGGAAGCAAGCAACCCGACTCTCGGATAACGTCTTCACCGGTCCAAAAGAAGCAATGCCGCTACTAGCATGACAAAACAATCCGCAGATGGTCCTAAAGTGACATAGGATTTGAAGATCTTACGTCAAAATAGCTCTGAAAATTCAAAGTTGGGAGACACAAGAACTTCAAAGACAAATTCAAAAAAGGATAAAAAGGGAAATCTGAAAAGCCTCAAAGAAATATGAATGTCAAAAAGGAAGAGAAATGATACGACTTCAGAAGTTCAAAAGTCTAAAGCTGAAAAGCAAAATCAACACAAAGTAGCCAAACGACTTCAAGATAAGGATGGCGAATCCAAGATAATACGCAAGTTGGAGCTTCGGTAACCCCCTTTAAGCTCTACATACCTCAATTATCCCTCCATGGTCCCGTTGTCTTTGATCACACCCTATGGCCACATTATAAGCTTTAAAGACTTCCCACTTGGTAGTTGTGTATCTAATCACGTGAAAGTAACAAATCGAACAAGTAAATCCAACAAATATCTAATTCAATGGTCTAGAAGTTTTGGCCGAAAGAAAGAAACGAGTGCAAACACCAAACACGTTCAGTGTAGGTTAAGAATCACCACATTAAATACAAACCTTAACCATGTGAGAACGAGACTTGTTCCACACGCTTAATCAAAGAAAACACTGGGGGAAATCGATCGTTCCGATCAATCGCCATGAACTCTAGCTCAGATTGTCTCAAGAAAAAATACTGGGGGTAACTGTTGTTCCAACAACTGCCATGACATCATTGTATGAACTGAAAGCTTAAGCTCATCACAAGCCTTAAGCACCACCACTACCACTTCACCTCAGACCTGTCATAAGGCCTTATCCACCACCAAAACACCTCAGACCCGTCATAAGCCCTACCCACCGTATAAGATTTTCAAAAGAGAATGTTCATCTTTCAAGTACATAAGTTTTCAATTACCACCATATTTGGCACTCCCCATATTCAAATTTTTCACATTTTCATTTCACACACTTTGGAATAGGTTCAGGTCCCTAGATGCACTCGGTCATATCATTCATCATCACATTAAACACATTGCATCATGAAACATATCATCTTCACTTCATCCAGGCACGAATAAGCCCTGACTTTGCATTATCCAGGCTCTTCATAAGCCCTGGCTGCTTTCTTTTTATCCAGGCTCATCATAACCCCTGGCTTCTTTCATTTATCCAAGCTAGTCTTAAGCCTTGGTTTTTCATCATTCAGGCACGAATAAGCCTTGACTTTGCATTTGCATAACAGGTTGCCAACGTCTTGTATAGTCTGGCCAAGTTGATAAGGTGATGGTAATAAATCCTCCGACGTTATGTCAACTTGTTTTTGGATCAACGAATGGTGAGCGAAGGCAATAAGTCCCTGGGGTCTATACCAGGAGTTATCCCTGCACACCGATTGAGGGGCAATGGCAATAAGTCCACATATGATTCAACTAGGAGCATTGGCACGGGTTTCAGTCCCCATATGCACCTGAACATCATTTACATATCATCATCATATCATCCTCATTTGCATATCATCCTCATTTGCATATCCTCTTCATTTGCATAACATCTTCATTCACATATCTTCCGCATTTGCACTCCAGTCATTTTCAGGTTCTTGACAACTTAGATGCTCGGTGTAGTTTAGTCATTTCAGGTTTCCGACACCTTAGATGCTCGGTGTAGTTTAGTCATTTTCAGGTTCCTGACACCTTAAATGCTAGGCGTAGTTTAGTCATTTTCAGGTTCTCGACACTTTAGATGCTCGACGTAGTTTATTCACTTTCAAGTTCCTGACACCTTAGATGCTCGGTGTATTTTAGTCATTTTCAGGTTCACGACACCTTAGATGCTCGGTGTAGTTTAGCCATTTTTAGGTTTTCGACACCTTAGATGCTCGGTATAGTTTATGCGTTTTCATGTTCCCGACACCTTAGTTGCTCGGTGTAGTTTATTCATTCTCTGTTTGGCTCACTTGTCACATCTTAGGTAGTTGGCACCTCTGAATAACCCAACAATCTTAGGCTTCTTCTTCAAGTAGCCAGCGTCTCAGAATAGCTACGCACAATCAAAGGATTTTCAGCAAAAATTTAGGACGTAGAGCAAAGTTTACAAGGCCGGGAAAAACATTATGAGGTATCACTCAAGCATCAACTAGTCTTTTCATCTTCATTACAAAGTCTAGTTAACGGGGGGCAATCTGTTATACCCAAAATTTTGACCCTCGGGAAAAGTCCCATAAGACACGAATGTCTATAAGGGTAAATGGTCAAAAGATGTGGAATCGATCCCGAGTTGATTATGACGTTTTCAGAATCTTCTATCCTTGAATGATTAACTCATACATCTAAAAATGATTGTGACAGCTCAATCATCATGAGGGGTATTTTCGTAATTTTCACGGATTTTTTATTCTAAAAAATTAGCTTTTTATACATATTATAAGCTAACTTTTTATAATTTAAAGTCCTAAAATTCTTAAAAAATAAAAAGAAAAGGATTCCATCCATTAAATAAAATTTTGCAATCTAGTTATTAGGCTCATCCATGTCAAAAGCCTGCAAATTTTACTCGAAGCTCAAAGCCCAAAAATAAGAGAAAATACGAGTCATCTTGTAATTTTCTCTCTCTTCCGAAAATGGCTCAAATCAACTTGAAATGTCATGAAATTTTAACACATAATGAAGGATGACATTTAAAGAATAATGGCTTTGGAATTTCTAATTTTTCAATTTCCTATAATATCCTTTTAATTTTTGAACAGAACTGGTGCAAATTAATTTAAAAAATATTCCCTTATCAAAAAAAATTAATTTTTCCTTGGAAAAATCAGAAATATCTTCCTTTGCTTGCTGACAAAATTTCATGATTAGATTCCTTTCAGGAGTTACCCGACCAAATCCTTGTAAACTTGGCTCATTTACTAAGATTACTTTATCATATCCGATGTCTATATGAGGAATATTTCCTGCTGACTTAATAGAGATCGGCAAACCCTAAAAATTCAGAAAAGATGGCCACAATACAACTTCCCACGTTTTTACCTTCCGAGCCTCGAATCTATACCGAAACTTCACCGAAATCCACAAAAAACAAGTTTATGAACTTCCACAACCAATCAAAACCTCAAAAACACACAAAACCATCACAAAATTGTGAAGAACACAGTAAACAACCAAGGATCAGAAGCTCGGGTCGAAATCAATCCGGGACTGCCGCCAACGAAGCTTCCAAAGGATTCCCATCGTGAAGGAACTCATATATCCCAAAGTCAAAACTGGTTAGGAATTGAACTTGCTAACTCTATTGAGTTTAATATATTCTTTGTTCAAACTTAGGATCGAACCGACTTTTTCTGGCTTCTGAATTAGAGTTTATTTGTGTTTCTACCCCCTTACTTGTTCATTAAGTTTCGCACTGAATTCGAATTCAAATTGAAATCTTTTGATTACTAGCATATTTAGAATCTTTCAGGCTACACATCCATAAAATTTAAATTGGAAACATCGTCAGAATAAGCCTGAATGCCACTGTCCAGTGGCATTCCGTGCCTACGAACGCCCCGTCCGGGGTCCCTAACAGCCTATTTGTGGCCACTGACGCCCTCAAATGGTGGCGGGACAATTTTATTTCAAAATGTTGGTTTTATCATTACATGTCCGGGCCCATGGACCCCCTGTCTGTGGCCCCGGACTCTTTGAAATTCTATTTTTCTACAATTTCGATCTTTCTATTTTACTAGTTTAATTAGGGTTCGTGGGTACGAACATTAGGTATTGGCCACGAACATTTTAAAATTGTACTCAATTCGGCTCCCGAACCCTAGTTTAGGTAATTTCATTTTTCACTTTTCAATTCTATCAAAAAATGTTAAAGAATAAAAAAATACAGAAACCCGCACAAGCAGGTTAAACCGACTTCATAATAAGTCGTAGATGATACATAAGTAGAGGAAAAATGAATTAGAAGGGTAATAAAAGTAACTTGAACCTGGATAAGTTGTATACCAAGCCCCTGAACCCGATCTCAAACCTTTCCAAATTTACCATAGGTTAATATTAGGTGGTGACTCATAATAGGTTCTAGTGAGCTAGCTTAGATTTTTAATAATTATTGTTTTATAACATAGTTATTAAGCTTAGGTTATAAATGGACCTAGAATAGGAGGTGATAGCAGATGCTTCTTATGTGGTAATATTGACTCTGATTTCAATGGGACTTTTCAATGCTAGGCTTCTGTTCAGCACTGGCATAATATCCTCGAACCTGATAAGTTCCCCCCACCTGGGAAGGGAGATTTCCAAGACTAGTTATGTAACAAGGCTCAGACCTATGCTCCTAAGAAACTAGCTCAAATCATCAATCTGACTAAGGCCATCTATGACGCCATAAATAAGACAAAACACAACATGGAGCCAGGTATAAAGAAACAATAGAATCAAATCTAGCTTTCATTGAAGCTTATCAAAACTCTAAAAAACTCTCGATGCCAAGAACTTCTAATTTACATCGCATTGTTTTTTCCCAATATGATTGTATTATATCTACTAGTTTTTATAGAATACTTGGCTCTTTTATGTTTATTAGTGGTATAATCATCCGGAATTAGGTGCCATCCTTTTTGGCCTTCAACAAGCTGTCCAACGCCACTTCAACAAATTAATGGTGCTAATGAACAATCAAGAGTTTTTGAAAGATTGGTACAAGTTTTGCTCCCCCGAACATCAAACCTCCCCTTTGATCCCCTTTTAGTTCATCTTCGTCAGAATTTCAGGTCATTGACCTTTGTTATGTGTAATAACTTAATTTTGAATTTTCCTGCTGCTATTGCTGCAAGATGTTTAACTCCTCTTTTGAATGGGCTATGCGGGATATGTCTACAACCCTTGTTAGACTCATTCAAGCGACTAAGCTTGAGTATGAAAATCTCTATGTAGACATGAATTCGAATGTTGGTATGGTAATGTAATATGGTACCCCAAGTTTAATATTAAAAAAAAAAACTTGCGCCAGATACCGCAAGAAATATTTACTATGACTGTGTTTTTTTTAATTGCACAGGTTACATGTAAGATTAAAAACTTTTGGATTTGTCATAGGTCTAAAAATAACACTTTAACATCATTCATTTAAAGTTTTGTCAATTTCAAATAACAAATATCTCCTAAATTTAATGAAAATTAGAGACGAAAATTGTCAGATGTGAAGCGACTGAAACATCGTGAGTGAAGAAAGTAATTTCTGAAATTATGTGGGGGCGGGATGTAATTTTATGAAACGTGGTGATAATTTTCGCAAGAATATATTACATACTTGCCCTCGGCACTACTCCGCCTCAACCTTCAAGGAAGTTCTTCACTACATGATCGTTGATCTTGATTCCTCATCGTGGAGGTCTCTTTCTCCAATTCGTGCCCACAGTCAACATGCCCACTTCGCTTCTTCACTTTCTTTGTCTCGCTTGTTAACAATTTTCTCTTTACCCGGTTACGCACCCAAATTTGGTAATGGATCTTTTCGTAGTATGGACGACTATGTTGTATTTCTTAGTCTTAGCTCGTCCAACCATATCCTTACCCATTGACCATATCTACAATGCTGGAGATGACATCCCTCTGTTTGCCAGTAAAGTTGGTCCGTTGAACAATCCCAGGTAACTTTCATTCATCATCCGGCTTCAGTTGAAAAATCTGCCTTTCTTAGTTTAATGTATTCTTATCATGAAATTTCCATATACAATCTTGAAATTCTGGCCCTGCTACCCCACCCCCTACACCCAACGATCGACTGACATTACATCCACATTTTATGGGGCTGGAAGGACTCACTGTCAGCTCACGTTCCTATTGGGCGTTATCGATTTGCCTTTTTCCTCGTGGGGCATGATTTTTTGGCGGTTTCTAGATCCTTGTGTACTTCAACATCCCGAAGTTTATATTGAAATTTAGGCTTTCACTAGGAGAGCACATTGATTATCAGTATCGAACTCTGAGCAAAGCTGTGATTTGGTAGCGCCAGGGTGGGGAAATAACTGAAATGTGGATCTCTGTCGGGTGTTGTGAATGTTAATGTTGGTTATGATGTGACATAGGTTTACTTTACATACATTATCCAAGCATATTCCATATTATCTTACAATTGGCTTCATATATACTAGGATACATATGATGATCTTTTCTGTCCAGCTGCTCATGTTTGTTTATCATCTTTGTGCGTACTTCTTTGAGAATTTGCTTCCTATTAAGCTGAATGGTACATTTATTAATTTGTTGCAGTGAGACCTACAATTACTTCGATTTGCCATTCTGCAAGCCAGGTCAGTCTTATATATGATCAGTGCTACTAACTTATTGGCTAGTAGTAGTAAGTTTTCCAGTTGTATCAGTATGACCTGTCAAATTACTCGTAATGATATTTAATATATTTCTCATTTGAAAGGAGCAGTTAATTGCATTACGGAACAGTAATTATCCAACTTAATTGTTCTCCACAGATCTGTAACTTTTTTCTTAGGGACCTTTTTGTTATTTGCTTCCTTTTTGTTCACTAGTAATCTTTGTTAGCTTATACCTTCTGCATTACCATTTGGGCCTACCTTCCTAGTAATATGTTATAAAGTGTTCTTTTTTTTTTTCTGTGAGGCGAGGTTGCTGCTCTGAAGCTGATGTATTGTTATTCCTGTTTCATTCCAGATGAACAGATAAAGAAAGATGAATATCCTTGGATGGTTTTGAATATCAGTCATTTGGCAAATACACTACATAACATGAAATTCAAGGAACAGAAAGTAGACGAGGTGCTGTGTAGTAAAACTATGAGCAGGAATGATGTTTCACAGTTGCGCAACGCAATAGCTAGAGATTTTTACTTTCAAATGTACTTTGATGATCTCCCTTTTTGGGGATTTATAGGCAAGGTTGATCGACAAGAAATTATGCCTAACACTGAGGGGGTTAGGTACTATCTTTTCAACCATATTCAGTTCTCCTTTCTTTACAATGACAACCACGTAATTGAAGTGCTGGCTCTTGGTGACCCAAATCATGCTGTAGACTTGACAGAAGATGCTGACATTGACGTGAAGTTTTCTTACTCAGTTAAGTGGAAACCAACTACTATACCATTTCAGAGCAGAATGGAAAGATATTCAAGGGCTTCTTATCTACCGCCAATTCGACAACTTCGTTGGTTTTCTTTGATGAACTTGGTTGTCATAACAGTAGTTACGATAGGATTGTTTATGGTAATCCACAATTGGACTAGCAATAGTGGCTTTAAAAGGTATTCTTTAACTAGCCTTTAATTTTTTAAGCTGACTTTTTTGTCTTTACAAGCTAATTGACAAATTACTCTTCTTGTTGAATTGCCAGTGGGGATGAAGAAGGGGGTAAAGGCTCCAGTTGTGCATTTTTCGACGGTGGTGTATTCAGAACTCCACTATCTGTATCGCTATTTTGTGCTCTGCTTGGATGTGGAGCCCAACTCTTCATCTTGTAAGAAAATTTCTTCCCTAAAGAAACATCCTTTCTATCTCATAGTTAGGGTTGTTGCTCTTCATCTATGTGATCTAACATGATTGTATCTTTTCTTTAGGGTCTGTTGCCTCTTTTTGCTTGCTTTGCTTGGGTTTCTTCATTTCTATAACATCAGAACACTGTGGATGTCTGCTGCTTTGATCTACAATATGACTTCTTTGGTTGGTGGTTATACTGCTGCTTCATTACATTGCCAATTCGCTGAAACGAACTGGGTATTGATCTGCACCCAATATTTCTCGTTTGATCCTTATTCATGCTTTTGGTTCAAGTTGGTGAACATAATTATTTTCCTGCTGCAGGTGAAAAGTGTTAAGTACACTGGATTGCTCTCAACTGGCCTACTATCCTTTGCTGTCTTCACAGCTAATGGAATAGCAAAATCAAGTGGGGTATCCAGTGCATTGCCCTTCAGTACCTTCGGTTGCAGCTGGGTCATTTACATTGCCACCACAATGCCACTTCTTTTGTTAGGCGGTTTTATTGGCCATCGTTCCAGCAACAAATTTCCGGCTCCAACTAGAAGAAGCCTAAGAGAGATGCCACCAACCTCAGATTGGTACAAAAGACCATTCCACCAGATATTCTTCTCCGGTCTGTTAGCTTTCAGTGCTATCCTAATTGAACTGCACCAGCTTTACCTTAGCTTGTGGAGCTACAAAATATATACTGTGCCGAGTTTTCTGCTCATCACTTTTTCTATCCTTCTCTTGCTGACTGTGATTCTGAGTATCGGATGGACACGCATCCAGCTCCATGTTGACAGTAATAGTCAATGGTGGTGGAGGTAATCTACTTACATACTAACAGCTTGTCAGTCATTAAAATCAACTCATGATGAAAGGTTTTTGATCTTGATCAGAATCTTACTGCTCCTTATGTTTGTCTTATTTATCTGCTACAGATCGATCTTTCATGGCGGATCAGTGGCGTTTTTTGTGTTCCTCTATGGAATATACTTTTATTGCAAGTCAAATATGAGTGGGGTCTTTCAGTTTTCCATCTTTCTATGCTTTCATATATGCTTCTGCTACGGCTTGTTCCTGATGCTTGGCGCCATCAGCTTTGGAGCCACCTCTATTTTTGTTCATCGAGCTTACCATGTTGTTAAGAGCGAGTAAAGTGGGTGCTTACTCTTGGTCCATTGAGGACAGATGCTGGGGGATGTGGGTGTTTGATAAGGAAGTTTCTCAACTACATTGTATTTGCCAAAAATTGAGAACCTAGGGGTCGCAGACATTGTAAAAAAAGGATGTAGCAAAGGTGGTGAAGGCTTTGAGATTGAATGCTCACCAATCAATCAAGGCTCCCAGCTTCATTAACTCCCCCGTTAACATTTAAACTGAAAGAAAGACACTTGAATGTAGCTTCTGTCCAGCTAGCTAATTTTGTTTCTGTATTGTCAGTCTCCAAATGAGATGTATAGTTAGGAAAACTATGGTGGTAGAGTTTCTCTCTCACTGATCACATATTTCGTTTAACAATGCTCACTGTTTGCGGGATTACTTTGTATTTGCCCCTCTTCGTTTCACTGATGTGCAATGAGTGGTTGGGATTTGCTGGCTTATCGTGTAAAGACTTTGGTCGAGTCTGTAATTGAACTAATATTTTGTTTTGCAGCCCGGACTTGGTCTAAGATAGTGTAGGATAGTTGTTGGTGTGTCTAATATGTTCGTCGCAACTACTTCCCATATATGCAAACCCACTTGCAATGGATTCATTGAGCTTTGATTGACCCCACGGTCTTTTATTGACTCAGCGAACTTTGATTGACTCAGTGAGTTGTTGTCTTGATTTGTTCTCTTTGCGCTATGTCTTTATCAACAAAACTACATAGGGTTATCAGATAGTCTTTTCATTATGTAATAATAGTATAATAGCATTAGAATTTTTAAAATCCTACAGGTATGGTTTGATCTGCGGGACTGAAGTTACTATAAAGGGATGGTGTGACGAGTTCAGAGGGATGGCACCTAGACCGGGCAATTCGGGTCACTCGGTTCGGTTCGGGTCAATTTGTAGATATTCACTGTTCGGTTTGGTTTGAATCGGGTCGGGTTATCTGGTTAAAATTAGATTCAGGTGACTTCAGTTTCGTTGATTTCGGGTTCGGGTGCCCGTCATCATCTCGCGTCCGTGACTTCATGTTCTGTCTGCGCCGCCTATTACCGTCTCGTGTGCGCGTCTCGTGCGAGCATCTTCCCGTAGCTTATCGCTTCCAGGCAGGGGTTGTCTCTTTATCTTCTTATTTTGTCATTTTTTTAACCATAATTTAATTTAATTATGCATACAAATATATTTAAGTGAGATGTAAGTTTTGCAATCTTTATTCTTTTGTGATATTAATAAGAAACCTAAGTAGTGATGTGATGATATATACACATACATGTTCAAACCATTCCTAAGCTTAGTTTTGTAATCTTTATTTAAGTAAGATGTAAGTTTTGTAATCTTTATTCTTCAACATCTACACACCAATCATGGTTAGTATATTTCTTAGTTGAAAAGTTTATATAGTTTCTAATTAAAACTTCACCAATATTCAAACCTTTCTCCAAGTCCTTAACATAAAGAAACGTAAGTTTATAAAAATATAGAGTATTATAAAATAATAATGACACACAATAATCTACCATTTAAAATACTCATTTTCCTCACTTTATTGTGTCATTTTCTTTAGGTATATACTCATCGATCTTGGTTAGTATATGTCTCAGCGTAAAACTTTAGGTTTTATAATTAAACTTCACAAAAGTTTAAACCATTCCAAAGTCTCATATCCAAAATATAAAGAAACCTAAGTTTATTAAAATCTAAATTAATCGAGTATTATAAAATTGTAATGATACACATTTGTTTGTATTATAAAACATTTTAAAACAAAACATCTATAGTTGGTAGTATGAACACTAAGCTATTGGTGATAAAATTGGTGATATATTATAGTCGGTAGTATGAACATAGTCGGTCATAAATATAATATGCTTTTTGTGAGTTGTTGATTTGTAAAAGGTTGAACCAATTTCCTCGGACACGGCAAAAAATGGCAAGAATTGTAAATATGGAATGAAAACGTCCCTTATTTTAGTCCCAATTTATGGAAATTATGTGTTCGTACATGTCAATAATAAACAGAAGGATAATGAAAGTTTGTATAGTTTCATGTTTGGCTTGGTTGAATTCGGTTCTGGTCAATTCGGTTCGGGTCGATTCGGTTCGGGTGAATTCGGTTCGGGTGGATTCGGGTATATCAAATTTTGGTTTGATTCGGTTTAAGATTGGTTCGGTTCGGATTTTTGGGTCACATTTCAAGTCACATCATTCGATTTAAATACAGGTTCGGATCGGGTCGGTTTTTTGGTTCGGGTCACCTTTGCCAGGTCTAAATTGGCACCATTGATTGTAATGTGGAGTTCAAGCTGATTCGAGCAGCAGCAGATTGTGTCAGATCTGTTTTTTTGATGCAGTTTTTCACAGGTGACTACTAAGATGGTTAAGAACAGGATGAACGTGTCTCTCAATTGGTCTAGTCTAGCCTTGGTTGTTTTATTACTGAACAGAGTTGTGTAGTTTTTGTTCTGCTTTTTGCAGAGAGCTGATATACTAAGCATGCCTGTGGGTCTGGCAGGGGAGATATCTGCTAGGTGTGGGGAATGTGCTCCTCTCTAGGGTGTGGGTATGTGGCCGTATTGACAAGATTAACAATCAGAAAGAAACTTGGGAGGACATTTGCTATCCAAGATTGGTTCGTGTGGTGGATTGAATTATCGTGCTGCTAACGTCAACCAGACTGCTTGAACAAGCTGGGATTGCAAAGTGACGTTTAGTCACGATAATCTAATCTACTGAAAGGAAAGTGCAATAGGAGTGATAAAAAATATCCCCAGCTGATAATGATATGATAAGGTACTAAGCATGTAAAGAAGGAAAACGGGAAATTACGGGCAATCTGTTTCTCTGATTGATAGTGATTCATGGTTAGCTCCCAATTAGGGTTTTGGAAGTAAGAGGGAAAACACGCTGAGAAATCTAATTTCAACCCGTTATCTATTGCTTTGTTATTTTCACTACATCTTAAGTGGCTCAACCGGAAATACAATTCTATTTTAATGCTCCTCTTGAAAGAAATGTAAACCAACTTGCAATGTGAAACCTCAACTTTATTTCAAGAATTTAGTCACAAGTAGGGATGACAATGGGTGACGGGTGTCCGTTTCATCTGATCACCGACTCGTTAAAACGGGTGAAAAATCTAAAAAAACGGGTAAAAAACGGGTGACGGGTGAATATTTTTCATCCGATCACCCGATCCGTCACCCGTATGTATTATATTAAATAAAAAATATATATTTATCTCATATTTGTTGAGATAATTTAGAAATATTTTGGTTAATATTCTAAGTTTTGAGTATGTTATTGACCTTAGTTGATGTGGTATGTATTGTTGAACAAATATGAGTGTATTTTTTTGAAATATTAAGCTTATATAAGGTGTTAAAAACAAAAAATACTTGCTAAAAAGAATAAAAACGGGTGACGGGTTAACCCATTTCACCCATAGGTGACGGGTGATGAAGTTACAGGTGACGAGTCGGGTCAGGTGGTGCGGGTGAAAAACGGGTGACGGGTCGCGTGTCACCCGACCCGTTGCCATCCCTAGACTATGAAGTCGATTAAAGTACCCCTTTTAACGATTGTGGCTAAATCTATAACCTCTTGGTATCTAAACTTTCTCACAATCTTGATCGAAGAAAGCAACAATGTGATATTTATAGATCAAACCTAAAAACACAACTAGCTACCAACCCGATTAATTTTGACCGAATATAAAACCATAAAAGAAAAAATGACTTATTTTAAGATATATAATTGTATCACAAATCAAAATAGAAATGAAATATAAAAACTTTACTCAGCCATTGATGAAGAAGAACACAAAGGTGAAGATATAATCATGCAAATTATCGGTATTATAGGAGAATCTATAAAGCCTTCACTTAGTCCATATAAATAAGAGATAAAGCGGATAAGTCTAGTCCCAAACACTTCATCAGTCACCACGGAGATAAATTTACTAAGAGGAAAAATGAAACGCTCTTCTTAAAGGTCTTTAAGTTTTTGCTTATCTGTCCACTTTGTCTTCTGGCAAAGCTTCATTCAACCCTTATAGATGATGTTAAATGATTATGATGGAGGGGAGTGTGTCGAAAAGGAAATTTAGTCATATCATAATGTTTGACCCCGCGTCGAACATGAATATTTTGGTCTCAACAATGTTTCTGGCACATATATAAGAGGTTGAGTTCAAACCATGTCCGAACCATAAAATGGTACGGTGATCCAATGAGTATGGAATACAACAGTAACCATACAAATGACACCTGGTTAATTAATGATCGGCAATTCTGAGCTACACCCAGATGTAGCTAGGATGGCTACATATGCTGATCTCATAAGTATATTAATAGTTATAATTGGGGTAAGTTTTGTAATTTAGAATAATTAGGAGAGACACCAGAGAATGCGCGTGCATGATTTGTTTTTTTTTTCTTTTTTTATTATTTTTTTTCTTTCTTTATCACAAAAATTTTAAATTGTTATAACTTTTAACATATAAGTCCAAAATGAAAAAAAATTATATCATTGTTCATCTAAATTCGAGTACTTCAAAATAAGACCAGTCATGGATATGTTTTGACAACTTTTTTAAAAAATTTTTTACATGTATACCATGATATTTTAATGTGAGGATGTATGTACATATTTTAATGTGAGAATGTACATGTTTTAATGTGACGATGTACATGTTTAAATGTGAGAATGTACATGTTTTTTAATGAACATCTGTACATGTTTGTATGGTCATATGTACATGTTTGTATGATGATATGTACAAGTTTTCTCCCTTATATGTACATGTTTTAATCTAAGGATGTACATATTTAATGATTCGTACAGATTTATGTGATCATCTGTATATTTTTAATGTAATGATGTACATGTTTTTATGTGTGGATGTACATGTTTTAATGAACATTTGTACAGGTTTGTATGACCAACTGTACAAGTTTTCTTGACCAACTGTACAAGTTTTCTTTTATGTTCTGTACACTATACATGTAAAAATAATTTTTTTTAAAAGTTGTCAAAACATATCCATGACTGGTCTTGTTTTGAAGAGCTCGAATTTAAATGAACAATGATACAATTTTTTTCCATTTTGGACTTATATATTAAAAATTATAACAATTTAAAGTTTTTATATAAAAAAAGAATAATAAAATATTAAAAAGAAAAAAAGAAAAACAAAGCAAATCAATGTTGACGCGCGCGTGAAAAAAAATATGAAAAACAAAACAATTGACTTCCGGCGTGTTCGCTCCTTCTCTCCCCAAAAAGGGGACCATGGCCATGGGTATAAAGTTTGGGCATATGCTCAAACAATATCTAGCTATTAGATTACAATTTATCTTTTAAAACATTAATCTCAACTGTATATGTATTTTTTTATTTAATAATTAGTTTTATAAAAAAAACAATCAAATAATAATAAGGATATAAGAGACTTTTTCAATTATAACCAACCACTTCCCCTTATTGATAGGAGATGAAATTTATGGAAGTTTTTCTCACCCAATTGTAAAAGTAATTACTAGCATTTTAATAATTATTCCACCAGTAACTTCCCTAAATATACGACATTGACATTGTGGAAATTTCTTTCAAACATCTATTAATGCTACAAGGTTTATGTCAACAGATTTTTTTTAATTTGTTATTTTTAAATAAAGTAAGTTGCTTAAAATGTGGAATCTTTATTAGAATTGATGGTTTATAGTTTCCTTTTCAAATTAGATATTTAACTAAAATGATACAATTTTCAAAATGCAAATGTAGATTTGTTTGCTCATTTAAGAAAAAGTGTAGATATTTAGGTAAAAGGATATATTTTTTGAAATGAAGGTGTAGATTTGTATGAGGGAAGTGTAGATTTTTAGTATTTTATAAAAATGAAAGTAAAAGTTTAGATATTAGATTTTTCAAAATGAAGGTGTAGATTTATTTGATGGAATTGTAGATTTTTAGTAATTACTCATTTAAGTAAAAGTGTAGTTATTTAAGTAAAAGGATAGATTTTGTAAAATGTAGGTGTAGATTTGTTTAATAAAAGTGTAGATTTTTTACTTGGACAATATAATTTTAAAACGAATGAGTGAAATTATTTTAATGAGTAATAAATAAGACAACCTAGGAATTTCACTTATGATCTTATATTTATTTTAAAGGGTTCATGTCAAAGTATTTTCAAATTGTTTCTTTCAAATAATTTGTTTAAAATGTACATCTTTCTTTCTCTTTTTCTAACTAGATCGACTGCATTCCCAATTTAAAAAATATTAATGGTTTATCATTTTTTTTTCAAATTGGATCGTTGCAATATACAAACTCATCTAAAATTACATTCTTATTTAGATATTTTAGTAAAATGTCATATTTTTAAAATGTAAGTGTGGATTTTTTTAGAATTGTGAATTTTAATTAATTCCTAATTCAAGTAAAAGTGTAGATATTTAGGTAAAGTAATAGTTGTTTCAAAATATAATTCTTTGATTTATTTTTGTTTGATTGTAATGTTTAATTAAGTAATGAATAAATTCAAGTTGTTCTTATACATTTCTACGAGGAGTCTTGTCAATTAAATTTCTAATTTGTTATTTTAAAATAATATTTTTTTTTGCATACAACGTGGGACTTTTGATTTTTCAAATAACTACTCCACTTCTATTAGAGTTAAAAAAATTGTAACTGCCAATTGTGGGAATATTTATTAGAATTATTGATTTATTTCTTTCGGTGTAAACTAGATCATGTAATCTTATATTTTTTTCCTTTATTTCTAAAAACTAAAAATTAAATTTGACATCTATACCCCTATAATAAACAATAAAATCTAAACCTTCAATTTATTTGTTATAAATCTAACGGACATGGTTTAATTGAGCACCATGCTCAAATTTTGTTTTGAGCACCTTCCCCTCGTTGTTTCTCTCCCCGTATGTTGTCAGATGTAGCAATATGTAGCTACAGTCAGTTGTAGCTAAGAAATTGCCATTAATGATACGGATGATACACTTAATTATTCAAAAAATAAAACAAAAATTACATTCTTTAAAATATGTCCCACAAATTATGAAAAAGATACATTTTTACAACCTAATATTTTGTTTAAGTCAAAGTAATAATCTATAACTCATTTGAATCAGCAATAAAATGATCATTAGTATCGAGTGGACCAATTGCACGATCCCAATCTGAAGTACCACTTAAATATTTGGTTGAGGGCTGTGTATTCTCTTATGCCTACCACCTACACTCCTAACAAATCATTTGAAGTATCATGTATAAAATCGTCATCTTCCTTTATCCGTTTGTCATTAGAAAGCATTCTAGTTTAATTAAGCAATTGGAATAAAAAAAGTTTAATTAAGCAATTTTTTTTTGATTGATTGCTGGTTGCACCAGTTATATAGCAATACTATGGCTAAAAGCCTTTCTTGCCAAATTACAACAAGACAATGCAGTAGCTCAAAAGACTACGAAAATAGAAGGGAAAAGAGGTTCCTAGAAGAAAGAATGGCGTGAGATGGGAGGTTGATGTCGCTTCTGCACCATTCCAAACTAGACCGTTTGATACTCTCTGCTGCTTCATCCCATTTTGGAATTTTTCCTTCAAAAATTAGCTTGTTTCTTAGGTTCCAGACAGTACCAATCGCATGTAAGTGAGTGGACATCCAAAGGGAGTTGCGTTTGGCCTTAGGAGCCACACCTTGCCATGCCTGAAAAAGTGCCAAGGGAGTTTGCGGGAAGATGAAAGTCATTCCCCACCAGTCTAGAATGAGATGCCACATTTTTTGGGTTGCTTTGCAGTGTATAAATAGATGCTCAGCAGTTTCAGCTGCATGATTGCATAAGGCACAGCGTAGCTGTCCAAGGGGAATCAAGTTACGAGCAAATAACTTATCTCTGGTCTGCAAGCGATCTTGAAGCAGAAACCAGTTTAGTAATTCAATTCGGGGTGGGGCCTGTTTCCTCCAGAAGGCTCTGCACCAGTCAACTTTCATTGGATGCTTCTTCGCAAGAACAGCTTCATAAAAGGATTTGCTTGAATAAGTTTCTTCTGAGGTCAGCAGCCATCGTAGGCTGTCTTCTCCATCTTCGATAGCAGGTGCTGTGGAGTTGATTAAGTCCAGCATGTGGTCTACCTGCACTCTCTCATACAGAAATAGCGGCCTCCTCCAGGTGAGTGTCCATTCCCACTCCACCCCATTCCAGCACCCTATATTATTTATGACTGCATGCTTTTGATCATTTACCAAGTATAATCGCGGATAGGATATTTTTAGAGCTTGAGATCCTACCCACCTGTCATGCCAGAATCTAATGCGGCTTCCATTCGCAACCACCCATTTCATATTCTGTTCTAATATTTGTACGTGGGTCGGATGCCAGGAGCTAATAGATAATATGGCACTCCACAGTCCTTTCCTACGAATTGTTTTCCACTTGTCGTCGGTGATTGGGAGCTGTATATCGACATTGTAAATCGAACAGATTATATTTTTCCACAGTTTACCATCTTCTTTGGAGAACTTCCACCACCACTTAAACAGGAGAGCAGCATTCTTAGTTTCAAAATCTGTTATTCCCAGACCTCCCTTCTCTTTAGGCTTCATTAGCCGGTTCCATGCCATGAGGGGCAAGCCACGACGGTCTCCTTTTCTCCACAGGAATTTTCGTTGCAACCGATATATCTCATTTACTATCGTTCTGGGAATTCGAAAGAGAACTGAAAAAGTAGAGTGGTAGACTTTCTAGGACCGATCTAACCAGCACTAACCTTCCTGCCTTTGAAAGACTGGCCGCTTTCCATCCCGCAAGCTTACTTTCAATTTTTGACAGTACCGGCTTCCAGGTTGCAACTGTTTTTGGATTGGCTCCAATTGGGAAACCGAGGTAGGTTGACGGGAGAAGGGAGACATTACAGCCCAATACTTCCTGGATATCATCGAGCATATTCGGAGATGGGTTGATTGGGATGGCCGCCGATTTGCTCCAGTTGACCTCTAGTCCAGACATCTCCGAGAAAACTAGGATACACATTTTGACAATCTCAAGTTCCATCCTGTTTGGGGCGCAGAAAATCATCGTGTCATCTGCATATTGGAGATGTGAGATCAAGACTTCATTGGTACCGACGTGGATTCCATCACGTGCACCAGAGAAGTAGGCTTCTTCAAGAATCCAGCTCAGTCCCTCTGCACATAATACGAGCAGCAGTGGAGATAATGGATCGCCTTGCCGGATTCCCCTATTTGGCTTAATTGGGGTAGAAGGTGTACCGTTAATCAGAACTGATATAAGAGGAGTGCTGATACACACTCTTCTATCCAAACTGCGCCAGGTTCATTAAAACCGTAGAACCAAACCGTAAAATTTATATTTAATTCATGTTAATTTAGCGGGTTTTTTAGATTTCAAATCTTATTTATAGCTGCAAAGTGAATCGTAATGTGTTACAAAAAGCTATACACTAACCTATTTAAGAGCCTTTTCTTCAAACAGGTAAGCAAGGCCTAAAACTTTGTCGATAATATACATATACTTTTCTGTGTTTTTTTTTTTTTTTGAAAAGGAACATTATATTGGGTATTATAAGTTACATAACCTAAGAACGAACTTCGGAACATCATCTGTGGACCATTGCTCATGTGTTTGTAAAACACGTGCATGGTTAGCTAAGCAACATGCTGACATATTGTGAGAGCGCGGTACATAAAACAAAGCTACATCGGAACCCAGATTGGAAAGTATGCGATTGAGAATATCCTGGGTTGTTTGGTAAAATGTGGGGATAAGCCAGTTGTGAGGTAATCTATAACTTGTTTGCGGACTGAGGTAGCGCCCGAGCTAATCGCGGCTTGTAAACCCAACTTCAACCTCCGATGGTATGAAAATACCAGTGTTACCCTAATAGTCTGCGAGAGTGATCTTCATCGTATGAAAGCCAACATAGGCACAACCCATGTGGTCATGTTGGTTCAAACTACCATCAACATAAATATCTATCCATGTGGGATGTAGTTGGCGGTATTGGTGCAAACTGTTGGGCGTGAAAGATGAGTTGGGTTGAGCATGATGCAAATAATTATCCGTTTGGTACCAGCCCTTCGCAAAAGTGTTCACCTTTGAATGAGCAACTTGACAGCCACTAGTAGAAAAAAGAATTTAAATGACGCACTTTAAACCACGGTTAAGCATATAACCGTCATTTAAATTCTATAAACCACGGTTATTAACAGAACCGTCATTTATGTTGCACGGCTCATCAGAATAAATGACGCTTGCATCTTAACCGTTGTATAAAGTGCATATAAACCACGGTTATTAACAAACATCATTTATGTTGCACAGCTCATCAGAATAAATGACGGTTGCGTCTTAACCGTCATATAAAGTGCATATAAACCACGGTTCCGTTGAACCGTCGTTAAAAATTTTGCGCCAAAAATTAAAAACCACGATTTCGCTGTTAACTGTCGTTTATTTCTCCCGTGAAATAGGTTTTAAACGACGGTTTTCTATGAACCGTTGTTTAAAGTCGTTGTTAGAATCATATGAATTAGGGTACCTACCTCTCGAGCGCAGCGGAATTATATGGATCGTTCTTTCTGTTCGTTGTCAACCGGATCGTCTTCCTTTGACAGCAACTGTTGAATCCTTCGCGTCTACCAGGTGGAGGAGGCCACAGCAGCACTCCCCACGCTATCCACGACCTAAGAACCCTAACACGCTCTCTCTCTGTATTCTGTGGGAGATAGGATTCTGTATATGTGATCACACACACTGGAAACTAATTCCATACTCTATAATATAATAACAAAAGAATAATAACAAATATTCTTATCAATATTATTTGACGTTGGTTGTAACTAATATTTAACAAATAAATATTATCTTTTATTTATTACTTAAATAAATATAACCAACATCTCCCACTCAACCAAAGGTCAAATACTCGAGAGCTTTCGTGTTTCATACAGGCAAATAGGCCGTGCGACCTGGCAACACACCTGCAATGTGGATAACTCCAAACCAAACCTCTCAGGCCAGAATGAAGCATCCAAAAAAAAGTTGCCAGCACCTCAAGTCCAATTTCTGTTCGACTAATCCAAACTCAACCCAGATCCTTCAACATATGGATGAGCAGGATACTGTGACCAATCACTATAACTACTAAAGTTACTGGCGCCAGCAATTGTCACTTCAGTCTGAACTACTCTTGTAAACTTTTCCTTTTACTTGGCATCGTATCTTAATGGCAATAACCGCTTTCCCAGAAGGTTACACTAAAACCGTAAAAATCATGGAATCTTGGTAATCCTTCCAAAGTAGCAGCATCATTACCACTATTACAACCCAAGTCAAAAGGTCAAAAGGTGCAAATAACAAACATTGACTCACACAGCGAAGGAGCAAGGATCAATCCATACGCTTCAATGAGGTCGCTAGCACGTACCGTATGAAAGTACGTTGTGGGGAGTTCTCTTACATAGAGGATGTCAACTCCCACCCACACGAGTCTAAAAGGTTCACATAGACACCTCCCACTCGGCTAAAAATGAACTTACATGGGTACAGGAACCTTTATTAAATATCCCATGTGGATTAACCAATAACCCTTTTAATATAGACTACAAAAGTCTCCCACTAACTTTGAGTCACTAACAAAGTTAGCATTACTTCATGATAACATATATCCAATGAAGATGGCTACTTGTGTGAGAAAGTATGCCTTATAGTTCATTGACATCAATACACAACATGATATTTTGACAAACAAAATATTGAAGAGAATAAGCATTCTTATATCCAACAAGGTAAAAATTACTGTGGCCATAGCATAACACATAGTTTGCTGTGCTCTAAAAGTAAAAAAACTTTTGACAACTTCCAGTGTTCAGGGTCTGGATTTGTATGGAAACGACTAACAATTCCAACTACATAAGATATCCAGCCTGGTGTACAACATAGCATACATTAAGCTACCAACATCACTGAAATATGGTACATTATTCATATAGGCTACTTCTTTTAGTTAGGTCCATACCGCACTAAGCATAGAATCTTTTTGGTTAGGAGAGTCATCGGGTATACAATCACTAAGATGGTATATTTTCAAATTATTATTAAGGTAAGGAAATTCTCTTGAGACAAACCCAAGATCTTTATCTTCCTATTTCTTAATATTTTGACTCCCAGTACATAACTGGCTTCACCCTTATCCTTCATGTCAAACTTGGATGTCAAACTAGCTTTTGTAGTAGAAACTAGATCCAAGTTGTCACTGGCTATTAGGATGTCATCTACATACAAAGTTAGAATGACAAATCCTTTTTATGTATAACTTATATACATACAATGGTCTTCATTTATAATGGAAAACTTGTCCTTGACCATTGCCTCATGGAATCTAATATTCCATTGTCTGGATGCCTGCTTAAGACCATAGATGGATCTATGAAGACGACATACCTTCTTCTCTTGACCCTTAACCTCAAACCCATGAGGCTGGTCCATATATATCTCCTCCTCAAGATTTCCATTGAGGAAAGCAGTCTTTACATCCATCTGATGTAATTCTAAGTCCAGACGGGCAACAATAGCCAAAAAGTCGGATGGACCCAAATCTCACTGCAAGTGAGAATGTCTCATCATTATCGACTCATTCCTTTTGAGTATAGCCTCTTACCAAATAAAATCACCCAAGTTCCAAACTTGGTTATTGTTCTTGGACACTAACTCTTCTTCCATTGCTTTTATCCATTCAGATCCATAAAACCTGAGACAGCGTCTCTAAAAGTCATAGGCTCACGTCAATTGCGTTCCTCCTCCTGAACTTGAGGATTCAAAAGAACATCTTCAACAACCATATCATTCTGATTACTTAAATCTGGTTATTGATTAGGATCATCTAGTTCATAGAACTCTTAATCCCTAGTTGCTCCATAAATGGATGAATAATCATTTACCAAGAATGTGGCATCACAAGAATCAGTCTCAGTTCTTCTCCCAATTAACTTTGAGAGTTAATTTATTCTCTACTTCATTCACGTTAACAAATTCGTGTGAAGTTACCAATGAATGTGATAAAACATCAAGCACCAAGCTTGACAATCATACTCATTAAGCCACAAATATTTGAATGAATTAGCTGCAATGGTTGAGTAGTCCTTTCCTCTATAGAAAATGGTTTCCTAGTAGATTTTCCAGCTAAACAATGCTCACACTTAGCGAGTTATAGCTTCTTGAGTTCCACTAAGGAGATCTTCTCTTGCTAGTCTATTCAACCGATCAATACCAATATGACCAAGTCTAGCATGCCAAAGTCCTGAATCATCAGAATTAATAACATAAATTGAATAAATATGATTACTTAAACCAAATTTGGCATTAAATACTACGAAACCATTCAATAAAGAGTTATTACTGAAAAATGTACCAACATCAAACAACTCTAAAGTCGACCCTTCAAAACAAATTTGAAGCCTAACCTAAGAAGAGATGAAAAAGAGACTAAATTTCGCCTTATTTCAGGGGCATACAAGTCATTATGTAAATACAAAGATTGACCACTATGCAAAACTAATCTGCAGGTTCCAATCTTGTGCACATCAATGCTGGTATCCTTCCCCATGTAAATATTTTGGCTTCCTTTTCTAGGAATCCGGCGAAACTCTACAAAAGATGTTCGATCCCAAGTCACGTGCTATGTTGTTGCTGTGTGTACAAGTCCACATAGAACATGTATTAGTTAACACATAACATGAAGCAACAAAACAAGAGGAAAGGTATGAACACCAAGTAAATACCTCAAGCTCTAGGCAATCTTTAATAAAGTGCCCTGATTTCCTACAATTGTAGCAAACACCTCTAGACTTGCCACTAGCACCACCAGCTTTTGGCTGGTTCTTTGGATCTTTACCACCATTGGTCTTGCCTCCCTTCCTTTTCTTCCACTGCCCTTTCTTGAAGTCACTGTTACCATTATTTCCTCTTTTATGCCTATGATTCTTATGACCTCTATTGTCAGAATCAATAGCATACACCTCATTAGCTGGTTTTTCACAGAGTAACCTATCCTCTTCCAACTCAAGATGACGAGCAACATCATCAAAGGTGCGGATGTTATCATCATGGGTTAAAGTCTGTTTCAGAGAATCCCACTCAACACTCCGAGGGAGAGATCCGATCAAAGCTTGAACTTGCTGCTCATCAGACAACTCATGTCCTGCAGCCTTAAGCTCATTAACCATATTAGACATGGCAGTAATATGTTCAGCCATAGTCTTATCAGACCTCTTTTTGTAGCTATCAAGACGCATTTGCAGTTGTCTTCTACGAGTAACAGTGCTTCCTCCAAAGTTCCGCTTGACTGCTTCCCATACTCCATTAGCAGTTTGATGGGTTTCAAAACGCAGCATCAAGTCACTTCTCATACTACTTAAAAGTATGATCCGGGCAGTGCGACTCTTCTTCTTCCAGGCATTATAGGTTTCTAGCTCCCTACGTGCCTGGGCGGAGTGTCCCTCAGCAGACGGAGCCTCCATGACTTGTAGAGTTGCATCCAAAAGTTCTTGGTCTTCCAAGACGTACTGAACTTTACGACTCCACGTGTCATAATTTCGTTCAGTTAGTTTTTCACCCTTGTTAAGATCTGCTACAATACTCTTCGATACAACATCCACTTACAAAAAATGAGTCATTAGTTGTTGTGTCTTACACGTGTACATAACACTAATTGTTTATAGTATAGTTAAAAAATTTATCAAAGTATAAGAAACAAAAATATGCTCCGCGCATACAATCAATTTCAGTACTTAGACTTACAAAATAACATACCATAAACACGCAACAAATGCATTTATAATTTCAAAACAAATTTGAATTATAATGGTTCCCATTATCAATGAAAACAAATTTTCAGTATTATGTCCCATTAATAAATACTACAAAAGAATTATTAAATTAAATAGTGTCTACTAAATACAATCTAGACAAACTAGATTGATCGATATTATATGAACAACTAATGTTCAAAAGATTAAATTGTTTGATGTCTACAAAAGACAATCTAGACAAAGTAGATTAATTTAAATTATTTCGAACAACTTATGTCCAGTACTAATCAATAAAATTATTATTCATATCATAATAAAATAACAATTACTAAAAACATGGAACAATAATATTCGTCACAAAAACAAACAATAATATTAATCTTACAATTGTAAGAATTCAATGTTACAAAAACATTTAACAACCTCTATATGTTACGAAAACATATATTTATGGTATTATATATGTTATTATGTAACTTATACATATCCCAAATTGATTCGATATATTTACGCGTTTGATTTCAACCGAATATATAATATTCATATCGCTCTCACAAAGAGAATAAATATGTCGCGTAATTGACGATCATACAAAATATAAAGAATAATAAATCTCAAAATATAGGAACAAATCCATTTTTGAGAAGCAAGGAAACAAATTTCCAACTTTATTCCAGTTCTTTTATGTAAAACAAATTTACCTAGAATAAAAGAAATGCTAAAACAAATTTCTCAGAATCAATTATATTCTTCCTAAAATAATAGAATCAAAACCACTCTACTATTATCTTCATCAAGAACAAATCCCATAAAAATATAATCCTCATATATTTTTTTTTAATATCATTATTGAAGTCAATACCCAGTTACTTAGCTTGTCTATACCGAATAAGTGAATAGCAACAGATGCCATGTAAATCGCTAGCTTATTGGGAAACAAAAACTGTATGGGATAAAAAAACTTATGAGATGAAATAAAATTTTCACCATACTTCCATTCACCGCCCATACATCCCATTCACCGCCGGATAACAACTGAAGCTTATCGGAACAGCAGTATATCAATTTCATGATGAAAAAAATTGTATATACTCCAACGAAATGCAATACACAGCCATGGTGATAAGCATGCTGAATTCGAGCATGGTAATTCACTCCCTTAACATTAAAAAACTTAGTGAGTCGGTGACAACAAATAATGGCGGCAACAACAACAAGTCCACAAACTGAAAAGAATTCACGACGGCTACAACTTTATTGAGTATAGATCGGTGATAATGAATGATACATCATCCATCAAAAAATTTAAGATTTGACTTCGAATCAACTAATGGAATCGATCAACTAAACGAAATCCATACTTACATAACCAAACCGATTCACTTATGAAGAGCACGGGAACACTACTCGGCATATATAATTCGATTCATGATAATCGGCTTTCAACAATTTCTTATTACTCGGCAACAAACGAATCAAAAAGAATAAATCTGGCTCCGATACCACTGTTAGAATCATATGAATTAGGGTACCTACCTCTCGAGCGCAGCGGAATTATATGGATCGTTCTTTCTGTTCGTTGTCAACCGGATCGTCTTCCTTTGACAGCAACTGTTGACTCCTTCGCGTCTACCAGGTGGAGGAGGCCACAGCAGCACTCCCCACGCTATCCACGACCTAAGAGCCCTAACACTGCTCTCTCTTTTCTGTATTCTGTGGGGAGATAGGGATTCTGTATATATCGTGAATACACACCCACACTGGAAACTAATTCCATACCTCTATATATAATAATAACCCAAACAGATAAGAATAACAAATATTCTTATCAATATTATTTGGCGTTGGTTGTAACTAATATTTAACAAATAAATATTATATTTTATTTATTACTTAAATAAATAACCAACAGTCGTTTAATTAAAAACCCCGACGCCTCATCTTATTCTTCCTCCCACTTTCTCCTGTGCGATTCCCCGTCGACTCCCACCCCCGTCTTTCCCGTCGCCGTCGAGCCTTGGCGTTTGCCCCGTCCTTCTGTCGTCGCCCTGCTGCTAGAGTCACACGTCGCCAGTCGATACTCGCAGCTCCACCGCCCCAACTCTCGCCCTGAAGTCGCGCCTCATCGTCAGCAGCCAACCTCCACCGTAGCTCCTCTGTGAAGCCGACCTCCACCGTAGCTCCTCCGTGAAGCCGCGCCTTGTCGAAGCCGCGAACGTCGTCGCCTGAACGCCGCCTCCACCGGTAACATTCTTCTTCTTTTTTTTCACTTGTGCTGCTAATTTTTTTTTCAGATGGTAGTTTTCTAGTCATTCTCTTGGTGGAATATTGATGTAGGTAGATACATAATATATGCTTGGTGGGGTTTGCACTGAAATGTTGTTGAGGAATGAAAAATAGGAGATTGCTTCAACATATTATGTGAAGCATGCATCTTGTGCAATTTGCAACAATTTGGAAATTAACCATTGGTGGTCTACTTTGTCATGCTGTTTGAATTTGGATATGATTCGGTTGCTGGAGTTGGTTTTGGTCGCTGTGTCCAATCTAAGGAACAGGGAATACAATCTCATTTGTTTCTGTTTTGCATGTATTCTGCCAGAGAAAAGAGTAGAAAATGTGGTTGTTTCTCTTTGTTTGCGGATGCAATTAGCTCCTTATGTTTTTTATTTCAGTTTTTGTTTCAAACAAATGTGCTCCATTACTGTTCTTGGTTTCATGTTAATCAAGTTTTCGTCTTGGTTTGTCTTAAGATTTTGGAATTGACTCAAACAACTTGACATCAGTGTTTTTGATGTTGCTGCTTTAGTATATTAATAGCTGAACTAGCATTTACTAACATCTTCCCTCAAGTGTGTTGGGTGGTTGAGTTTACAATTTCATCTTTTGGCAAGTTACTCGAGTGCCTTGCCTTGACCCTTTTAATTTTTATATTGCAAACTTATGGCTAGAACTATGGCTCATGCTCTGGTGCTTTATTGTTTGCTCCCAACTATATAGTTGTTTCCAAGTTAGTCTAACAATTTAAGTCTGTTTCCCTAGGTACAAAAGTCTAAGTTTAAGTTGATGGATTTGCTTAGAAAGATATCAATATTTTTTATTCAAAATTGTCACCTCACTTGTCTCTGCGGTCGATGCAGTAACATCTTTATATTCTTAATTCATTTATTTGTTCAATTTTCAATTGATGACAACCATTAATGTTTGTGTAGTTTAATGAAATAAGTATCACATGTGTGTATGCTATTGACCGATTCCCAGTCGCTTCCTTTCTTCTTCCTCACGCCCCGACTCTCTGTTTTTTCGTCTGATGAATTCGAAATCACCCGCAGCTTCGCCCCCTTCCACTGTCGTCACACCCGCCGTCTCGCCGTGCCGCCCTCTTCGTCGTCCCTGTGTCGTCCTAACATGCCGCCCGTCGTGTTCGTCGTCGCACACCGCTCCACCACCTTCAAATCCGGCCTGGTAATTAGTTAACTAGGTTGCATAGTTTTAAGCATTATAAATTTGACATCTCTACTGAGTTTTACATTTTGACATGATCTTAATTGTATATAATGGATTTTGTAAACTTTATGATTAGTAGTTAATGTTTCTTATAGGTTTGAGAATTGAAGTGGGTCATTAGCAACCATCTCTTGCTACAAATAGGTGCAGACAAGAGTTTTATTCAACAAATTGCTTTATCTATTTTAAAAAATACACACAAGAAAAACTCGGTTATTAGTTAACTATAGTTTGGTTGATAAAATACAGTGTATGCTAAATTAGAAGTTTTGGATTGATCAATGTTTTTTTATTTAGATGGTGTTGTTTTCGGTTGAATTTTTTATTGGGTAGATATTGGAAATAATGATAGAATGCATACAAGGACTAACACTCTCCTTACTCTTATATATATATATATATATATGTGATGGTGTTTGGTTATGCGTAACAAGTGTGGAGTACGTAAAAAATATGCATAGGTCATGCCAAATTTTTTTATTGAATTAAACATAATTAGAAGTTTTGGATTGATCAATGTTTTTTTATTTAGATGGTGTTGTTTTCGGTTGAATTTTTTTATTGGGTAGATATTGGAAATAATGATAGAATGCATACAAGGACTAACACTCTCCTTACTCTTATATATATATATATATATATATATATATGTGATGGTGTTTGGTTATGCGTAACAAGTGTGGAGTACGTAAAAAATATGCATAGGTCATGCCAAATTTTTTTATTGAATTAAACATAATTATAATTCACTCGATAGGTGCTTACGGTATATTTTTTTGCCTCTGATGACGATATATACGAACCGAGACCGCCTACAATTATTTTAGAACTTATATATCTTCTTCATAATTATTCACAGTTTTAATTTTTTTCAACTCTTGCACAATATCATTTTTGATTGTTTTTATAACTTTTAAGATGAACTTATCATTTCTTGATTGAAGTCGCAGTCTTGGATTTCTGACGAGACCGGTTGTCACCCTAACTGCTGCCACGTCAACCTCTGCCACCGGCTTGCCTGATCAGAACCCACGGTAGTAACCTGGCATAGTGCTAGTAATTAATTTCCTTTTTCTTGGGAACTAACTAACATCTTGAACAGAAGAGAAGAGAAGAATAAAAACTACCTTATTTGAGTGGTTAAGTCACAACCTCAGTTCTATTAATCTTAAATGTTATGCTACAATAATAATATTCTCAATATATTTCGATAGGTATGATAGTTGAATTCTATATAGGTGTAGCTAAATGTTTGCCTTGCTCTCACTAAAACTTACTTATTTTAGATTCAATTGATGGACCTAAATCAAAACATCCTAATTGATTATTGTATTTAATATATCTAAAGCTGCATTTTTCTTTAGTTGTTACCTCCTTATTGCGCTAACTATTTTTTTGAACTGGTGATTTGTAGGTTGCTTCGAGCTCGACCAAAATCAGACTGAAACGCGAGGGAGCAAACAGAACTGGTATAATACTCGAATTTAATTATGTAAAGTAGCACATTGTTTATTATTGCAAAATAATGAAAGATTTAATATCAAATATATAAATTGATTTGTAATTCTGATTATGATTCTGGAAGTTCTATATTTTAGTGGCATGATTATTAATTTGAGTGATCTACTACTCTAAACTGCTGCTGCTTGACATAAATATAATATACATACTTCCCATTCTGATGATGCCTACTGTGTGCGTTTTGCTGAGAATGTTGTTATTGTGTTTGGATTTGCATATAAAAAAGTGTGGAGTACCTAAAAATACGTAAAGGTCATGCCAAAATTTTTCCAGAATTTAACCTTAATATTCTAATTTTAATTGGATATATAAGTGTTACTACGGTTGGAACTCATTCAGCTGTCTCCCTCCCATCCTATGTCGTGAGTTGACCATCATTACTCATCGGGTTAGTATTTTTTCTTAATTCAGGCTTCTATAATAATTATTAATATAAGTTCAAAATCGGACCAAACAGGGTAGGAGTAATATATTGACCCAATTAGTTGATGAAAATTTCCCAAGCAATTTTTTTATATACCAGTTTCCGAAGCAATTAATACTTGAGAAGATGTAGTATAGCTAACCTAAAGCTAGCTGTTCTAAGTTGAAAGGAAAGGACAAATAATATTGCAGTCAGGTTTGTCGAATTCAATGAATATATATATATAAATATATATATATATATATATATATATATATATATATATATATATATATATTATAGTTGTGTCGTAGCTGGTTTGATTTCTCTACAGTTTTAATGTGATGTTATAAAATATGTTGGAAGTTTGGCTGTGTCAACATGTGAGTTGCTATTGTGTTTGTTTTTGCCTAAAAAAGTGTGGAGTATCTAAAAATACGCAAAGGTCATGTCAAATTTTTTCCAGAATTTAACTTTATTATAATTTCATTGAATGTGTTATATCTACGCGCAAGAGCATCTGCCTACTTGTCCTTCTTCCGTGTTGTCTGTGCTAGCTGAC
This sequence comes from Limonium bicolor, assembly GCA_023374045.1. Taxonomy (NCBI): domain Eukaryota; kingdom Viridiplantae; phylum Streptophyta; class Magnoliopsida; order Caryophyllales; family Plumbaginaceae; genus Limonium; species Limonium bicolor. The sequence continues at coordinate 305,347,931 of CM041778.1, forward strand.
CATCAGTACTCATCAGGTTGGTATTTAAATGTTTCAAATTTATTCTTGTTTTTCTATTAAACAATGGAAAATCATTTCAAACATAGAATTACCTGTTTGAGATTTACCTGATAGAGGTATGTCTTAGATAGTCCCTGTTGGGACTGTCCAATCACCTTTGATCTTACCATCTAGGTTGTGAATGTGTTAATAATATACAGTAGTTCAGTGATAATTTCGGCAGCATTACCTTAGTGTTCTTCTAGTGTACATATATATATGAATTGAAACAGTTCATATATATATATATATATATCTACACTAGGAGAACTGTAGGGTAAAGCTGCTGAAATTATCACTGAACTACTGTATATTATTAACTTGTTTCTAGGTGAGATCAAAGGTGATTGGATAGGTTTAGGTTGTTAAATCTGTAAATAAAAAAAGAGGAGATCAGTGGAACGAGTTCACGACATCTGGTGTGTGTTGAAAAAGGAGATGGAGCGCTTAGTGATGTACAGTGACAGATTGGACATCCAGTACCTAGAAGGGGTCAATAAATTTTGCAAAGTCTTTGTTGACAATCTTAAACCAAGGGATAAGGGATATATTCGATGTCCTTGTATTGATTGCAAGAACGACTTCAAATACCGAGGTGTGGATAAGATTAAGGATCATCTGATTCGTAAAGGGTTTACAGAAGATTATGAAGCCATAAAAATACTGCATGGTCAACATTCAGTACAAGTGTTTGAATGTGCTAATAACGTTATTGTAGAACAATCAGAAATAGATGCTTCACACGATTTTGGGGATACTCAAGATGATTTACTAGTTAGTGATTCAGATGAGGAGGACCTTAATGCAATGATGGAAGATGTTGAACAACATTTTTCCAACAAACCCAAAACGTTCGAAAATCTGATGCAGTCATCCAAGGAACCGTTATACAGTGGATGTGATACGTAGAAGCAAAACAAATTGAGCGTTATCCTAAAACTATTCAATCTGCGACAGAAAACGGTCTTAAACGACAGTCATAACAAACCGTGGTTTATAGCTTCTTTTTTTTGCGACACGAGTATATACCACGGTTTGTAACCGTGGTTTTTAGGCAAAATAACCGTGGTTAAAAACCTTTTCTGCACTAGTGAGCGTGCAAACCAAAGCCTCCATAAAAGCTGGGTAAGATTTGTTAGATCTGGTGTAAGGTTGGTGAGGCACTTGTTCAAGAACTAGTCAGTGAAAGCATGGTTGGTGTGGAGAGAAGAGGGCAAAATGATTTGCATCATGTTCCAGTAGGGGTAATACATGAGGGCATTCGACGAAGGCATGAAGGATTGTTTCAGGCACAACACAAAATGGACAATGACTATCAGTGGTGGCATTCCTCATACTTTGTTGTAAAACCATCCTACATGGTATTACCCAGTGTAGAATTTTCCATCCAAAAAGCTTGATCCTTGGTGGACAAGGGAGTGCTTGCAAACGCTTAAAAGCCACTCCGAAATGGCATGTTGATGGGGAACCTTTGATGTAGCTTGCCGGAGTTGGAAATCTGCATGATACACAGTTTTGACTGTAAAGTGGCTTGAGGAAGTTAGACCCTAATACCATGTATCACTCTGAGGCTGTGATTGTGTATTGAGACTGTGTAGAGAGAAGCGGTAGGGACATTTTAAGAATCGCCTCCACATCCGAGGGGATAAACCAATCATTGAGAAGTTTTGTATTCCACGAGGAAGGTGGGGTGATTAGAGTAGCTATAGTTGCAGATTGTTGGGCAACTGGTGCGACTTTCCCAAGAAATGGCCGCCCTCTATCCTTGTCCTTTTTCCATCTATCTACAATCCTTGTAGTTACCCCATTATTAATGTGTTTCCGACCTTCGTATTCAATCAAATCTTTCACACTTAACAAAGCCTTCCATAGGGGACTAGCGTTGGGCTTCACTTGGGCATTAATCAAAGATGTATCAGTTAGATATCGGGCACGAAATACTTGGGCTAACAAACTGTTGGGTTTTGTCATTGTACACCAGAGTTGTTTTGCTAACAAAGCTCTATTGAAGTTGTGCAATTGTCGAAAGCCCAATCCACTTGCAGTCACATTTTGACAGAGATAAGACCATTCAGCCAATGGAGGCCTCTCTTTGTTGCTGACATACTCCACCGGAATTGAGCTAAGAGACTCTGAATATGTTTCAACAATGATCTAGGCAAGAGTACTACTGACATGCCATATGTTAGAATTGCTTGCAATGCAAATTTAATGAGAATGGCTCTACCTGCTTGGGAAACCTTATTAGACCATGTTTGAATTTGTTTTGCAATTCTCTCACGTATAAAATCGAAGATCGAGGCTCGATTCCTCTCAATTGTGCTGGGGAAACCAAGATAGTGACCCATGTCAGAAACTTGATGAGTGTGCAATAGCTGGACAAGTTGTCCACAAAGAGATGAATCGAGCCCCCTGAAAACATGATAGCTGATTTGGCAGAGTTGATGCTCTGTCCATAAGAACTCGTTTATCTAAACCGTAACATTTATGCTTAATTCATGTTAATTTGGCGGGTTGTGTAAGAATTGCAAATCTTATTTATAGCTGCAAAGTGAATCCTAATGAGTTACAAAAAGCTATACATGAGCCTTTTCTTCTAATAGGTAAGCAAGGCCTACAACTTTGTCGATAATATACATATACTTTCTGTTAAAAATAAAGATAATATGGTATGTACTTTATTCATCCAAATTTCTTAAATAATACTAATACATCCTCGATAAGAGGGTATTAATTTGTTTTTTAACGCTAGATCAATCAATCCGTACGTATCATCCTCTCTAGGAGGCGATTTCAGAGGCGCTTCATCGCCCTCTTTTTCTCTTCTGTTCTTACAGAGAGATTGGGCTCCGTCTCCAATGGTTGCCATTTTCTATCCGCCGGCTTTGATTTCTCCAAGTCTTCTTCAGGCTCCAGAGTTTCCTCTTTAGTGCTTTTCCCTTGATTCTTCAACGCTCCCTGCGGTTGGCTTAGTTTGACGTCAAAAGGGGGTCTGTTCAGTTTGCTAGCAGAGTAGAGTTCAGGGAGGGATCTCGTCGGCTTCCCCAGGCTCCTTGGCCTCTGGTGGATGTTTGTGTCCCGATTGGTTCTCGCTCTCGGTTTTTAGGGCGTCTGTGTTAGTAACTCAGGGGATTTTGTTGAGTTGGGGTCTATTTGAGTTCGAAGCTCACAGGCGAGGGTTGTGCCGCCGGTTTTGGTATTCAATTCTGTTGCCTCTGGTGTGTAGTTCAGGAGCGGGGCGAATTTTTCTGTTTTGGTAGTTCTCTGGCTTCGTCTTCTTCCAGAGTTGCCGGTCTGTGTTGGTCTTCGGTTCCGATTGTCTCATCGGTTGCTTCTGTGGGTTCTGATTGGTTTGGTCGTCGACTGTGGCGTGGGTGTGGTTGCGTCTATTCCAGTGGGTGTTTGCAAGAGCTGGTTTTGTCTTCTTCGGCCAAGGGTTCAGTATGATTGCGTCTGTAATTGGGTTTGTTGCCTTGATCAAGGCTTTGCGCTGTCGGTCCAGGGGGTTGGATTATTGGTAGTTTTCTTGGTCTTCTTGTCGGGGTTGTGGCAGTTCTGTTCGATTGTGATCGGGGGTTTGTGTTGGGTTGCCACAGGTTTTCGAGGCCTTCCCCATGGTCCTCTTTCAGATGAGCTGTTTATCTCTCAATTGCAGGGGGTTAGGTAAATCAAAGGCGGTCTATTGGGTTAAGAGTTTGATCCTTAAACTCAATCCGGATATCATCTTCCTTAGTGAGACCCATAAGTCTGATAGTGATATGGAGGTATTCTTTGGGACGTTCCCTCGGTATATCGGGCTAGCGGTTTCAAGCAGAGGAAGGAGTGGAGGTCTTTGCCTTATGTGGAAAAGTTTCTTAGAGTGTTCGATGATTTCTCAATCCAGGCATCATATGTCAGCTAGTATGTCTATGCCAGGGGATCTCCAATTTGTGTTCATGGGATTTTACGGGTGGTCTAATTGGACGCTTAAGCATTTGTCCTGGAAACTTCTTCACATTCTTAGTAAACAAGTTTGTCTGCCCTGGGTGATAGCTGGGGACTTCAACCAGATTCTCCATGCTTCTGAGAAGATCAGGGGCAGAATTAGGCAAGAATTTCACATGGCCCCGTTTAGAGAGGTCATTTCTGAATGTGATCTCCATGATATCGGCTTCTTTGCAGAGAGTTCTACTTTCACCAACTGTCAGGATGGGGACTTTCATTCCCATAGTAGATTGGATAGAGTGTTTTGCTCCTCTGCTGGTTTACAAGTCTTCCCCAATATTTTTGTGGAACACTTACCCCGGGAAGCTTCGGATCACTGTCCTCTTTTTATCAGGTTCTTTGGTAACCATAAAATCCCGACAAAAGTTTTTAGGTTCGAAAATGGTTGGTGCTTGGATCCCAAGTGTGCGGAGATAATTACGGATGTCTAAGTAATAGTTTCCCCAATATTACTACTTCTCTGGAGTTGTGCGCTCAGAAGCTAAGTGAGTGGAAGGGGTGGTCTATTTCCAAGATTAAATGGAAGATCTTTAATAAGAAGAAAGAGCTAGGTAACTTGTCTATTAGTGATAGCTCTTTGGGAGCTATCAACAATAGAAAGGGGCTCCTTTTGGAAATCGAGTTACTTTCTTTCCGGGAGGAAGTATGGTGGAAGCAACGATCCAGAGATAAGTGGATCAAAGAAGGGGATAAGAATACGGGTTATTTCCATGCTAGGGCTTCTTCTATTAAAAGATCCAAAAAGATCTTTGGTCTCCTGGATTCTAGGAACACTATGCAATACTCTTGGCAGAGTATTGAATTCATTGCTAGAGATTATTTCCAAAATCTCTTTTCTTCTTCCCAGCCCCAGGTGGATAGGGATTTTTTGGGTGCTGTGGAGGGTCGGCTAAATGATAGCTATATTTCTGAGCTTAACAGGTCTTATACCAGAGAGGAAATCATCTCTGCGGTGAAACAATTAGGAGCCAACAAAGCTCCTGGACCGGATGGCTTTAACGGGAAATTTTACATCACCTTTTGGCATATCATTGGGAATCAAATTATTGATGCAGTCATGCCCATCCTTAGAGGCCAGCCCCTCCCTGATTCCTTGAATGATTACTTTATCACTCTTATACCAAAGATGGCTGGGGCGACGAATATTGATAAATTCAGACCGATTGCCCTCTGTAATTTTGTGTATAAGATTGCTTCCAAGACTTTGGCTAATAGGGTTCAACATATTCTTCCGCATCTCATCTCTCACAATCAATCAGGGTTTGTGAAAGGAAGACTTATTACCGATAATATCATTCTAGCAGGCGAGCTCCAACATTTTCTAGAGAAGAACCAAGCTGCCAAAAATGGTTTCTTTGCCCTCAAGTTGGACTTTAGCAAGGCTTATGACAGATTAGAGTGGAGCTTCCTCCAAGATGTGCTCCTTTCCATGGGTTTCCCTTCTTCTTGGACTACTCTAGTTATGAAATGTGTCTGCTCTGTCAGATGTTCTATTCTCATTAACGGCAAGCCAGGTAACTCTTTCAATCAGTCTAGTGGTATTAGACAAGGAGACCCCCTTTCTCCATTCTTATTCATTTTGGCTCAGGAAGCTTTGTCGAGTTTCCTTAATAAGTCTGATATTAATGGAGATTACCATGGGATCAAGCTCTCTCCTCTCTGCCCGTCAATCTCTCACTTAGCCTTCGCTGATGACCTTCTCCTTTTTGGTAAAGCCAATCCCACCAATATTTCCCGCCTCAACCAAATTCTCACAAAATTCCTCCTAGCCTCCGGACACAAAATCAACCATCTCAAATCTGAATTGGTGTTTAGCAAAAGATTAGCTCCCTCCATTAAAGACAACCTCTCCAGCTTACTGAATGTCCAAGAGGTGCCATGCTTCTCCAAATACCTGGGCCTTCCCCTCAAGATAGGTAGGAGAAAACATGATCTCTTTACCTATCTTATCGAATCAATTCACAAAAGGGTTTCCAGTTGGACGAAACCAATGGCGTAAGCAGCTAGATCCATCATGGTGTCTAGTGTTCTCCAGTCTATTCCCAACTATACTATGTCCCTATTTGCTCTTCCCAAGGGCATTATTGCGAAACTAAATTCAGCCTTCTCCTCCTTCTGGTGGAGTGGAAAAGTCGATAAAAGAGCTCTTCACTGGACTAAATGGTCCAAGTTATGTGATACTACGGACCAAGGAGGCCTTGGTTTCAGAGAAGTTGAAAACTTCAATAAAGCTCTTTTGGTCAAACAACTTTGGAGATTACTTTCTTGTCCGGGGTCTTTAGTAGCTCAAGTTATGAAACAACTCTATTATGACAAGAATATTAATGAGTGCTATCCTTTAAATAAAGGTAGCCCCATCTGGAAGTCCATCTCATCGGTTTTGGATTTGCTTAGAGAAGGAGCTCGGCTTCTTCCTTCAATAGGGGACGTGCTTCTGTCTCCTCCTCCACAAGATATGATTAGTTCTAATCAGTGGATCTGGATTCTCTCAAAAGATAACAAATTCACTGTCAAATCAGCTTATATCTTTCTGGTTAAGGAATCAGGTGTGGAGAGTTCTTCCAATCCTTCCCATTTCATTGGTAGGATTGGGAAGAAGCTTATCACTTCCATTTGCCGCCCTAGAGTTAAACTTAATCCTTGGAAGTTCTTGGGAAATATTATCCCTTGTCAGGATAATCTGGCTAGACGGATTGGGGGTGATTCCAAGTACTTCTTCTGTGGGGACAAAGATAATTTGGCTCATTGCTTCTTCTATTGTTGTGCAGTTAGAGATCTTTGGAGGGGCTTGGTGGATGTGAATGAAGTCCTAATAATGTGGATGGTATGTTGGGCTGGTTTCTTCGGATGTCTGAGGTGTGGAGTGTGAAGAAGCTATCTCTAATAGCCAATAAGCTTTGGGTCATATATACTTCGAGGAATAAAGTCAAGCATAATTTAGAGCTTTCGTGGTGGAAAGAAGTCGAGGTAAATAACTCCTTTACTGAAGCTTATCTTTCGGTGATGAAGGTTTCTTCTCATCTCTTCTCTTCTAGGATTTGGCAGCCTCTGCCGACGGGTTATCACAGCATTTGTACGGGTATGCTTTCTAGTCGATATGGGGATCGGGTCATATCTGGTCTCATTCGAGACAACCACAGTTTGCCTATTGTAGTTTTCAATCGAAGAATTTCTAGCACCAGTAGTGTGCAGTATGCTGATATCAGAGCAAAAAGAATTGCCATGGAGCTTGCTATCTCGATGGGTAGCCATAGCATTTGCATTGAATCAGTTGAAAAATATTTCGGGGATATCCTCAATTTGGGAGATATCAGAAAACCCAATACCAGTTGGGATGATATCTTGATGGTAAGAGGATTACTATCAAATTTTGCTAGTATTATTAGAAGTGATACTAATATGTATGATAACTATCTGACTAAGATTATCTATAATTTAGCGAACCCTCATTTTGATAGTACTCGGGTGTGGTTAGACCTGGCAATTCGGGTTGATGGGTCGGGTTGACATCAACCCTAACCCAACCTATTTAAAATATCATTAACCCAACCCAACCCAAAAATAGATGGGTCAAAAAATCTTAACCCTAACCCAACCCGTTTAAAATCCTTAAACCCTAACCCAACCCACCCAACCCATTTTTTAAGCAAACAATAACTCATATTATCTAACACATCTATAAATGTCACATTATATGAGATTAAATTGTACTCCCCACGTTCTCAATAGATAATTTTATAAGTGTTGTCATTGTTTTTAAAATATAAAATGTTTTTGTTATTTTTACCACTTACTTTCCACATTTAACCCTTACTTTTTTTTCTCACACCCACAACTCTTCTATTCCCCATAGAAAAGTAAGGGTAAAATAGTCCACAAATTGTCTCCTTAATTCCATTTGTTGTGCTAGAAAATCGTCTATTTAGAACAGAATTGAGTATATGTTTAGTACAATAGCTATTTTGATAGACCACTTTTCAAATTATAAAAACTACTTTTCAAAACCCCTGGATAAGATTACATAACATATTTAATTGATATAATCTCATCCGCTAGATAGCATTTGGACCACTTTTCAAAATATAGTAGCTACTTCTTGAACTTACTAGACATAAAGTATTAAACTTATCTTGTTGTATAATAGCATTCACAAACATATATATATTTAATTTTTGTCATACTTCTAGACCATCTAAACATACCAATTGTGTGGTATCGTTTACAAAAAAGCCAAAAACTTATATCATTGACAAAAAACAACATCCTAGAGTATGTATCTTCACATTAGCAATTGTAGAGCTGGTTGAGTCAAACTAAACAAATAAGATGTGAAGTCAAAACTCTCAAAATAATGATTTGATTTGTAGAGCTGGTTGGACCGTTGATTTGTTTAACATAATGAAGTGTGTAATGTTTTTAAATTGGATAGTCCAAATGGACTTGAACTAATTGGAAAATATTTTTTACATTAGGTTAACATAAAGTTTGGTCTGAAAGTAACATATATGTACATTAATATTTTTATTTTTTTATTAACAAATATATTTTTGAGTTTCGGGTTGGGTCATGGGTTTGGATCTTTACCCTAACCCAACCCACAAATTTAGCTTATGACCCTAACCCAACCCAAAAAATGAATGGGTCAATAATCAAGACCCTAACCCGTAAAATTATGGGTTGGGTTTCGGGTTGGGTATTGATAAGTGTGAAACATATAGGCTTTTAAGGGCTAATTACCTGATAATCTGCTACAATTTAAGCAATGTTTCCCACTTATTCTATGTTTTTCCTAAGAATAATGTTTTGATATGAATTGATGCATTCTATATGTAAATATAGGAAAAACCCAGAGAAATGAAGACTTTACATCATAAGGGTTACAACGCAACAAACGGGGAACAAATCAGGAGAAGAGACACAAAAATTGGTCACGTCTGGGTCAACTTGGCTGGACGCAAATCCGGACGTCTCATGTCCGGATCCGGACGCAAGCCGGACGTGACCCGAGATCCAGCTCCAAAAGTTCTGTGTCTTGTCCGGATCCGGACAACGATCTGGACACAACTCGAGTTTCAGATCCAAAACCGCTGTCTCACGTCTGGATCCGGACACAGATCCGGACGTCACACAAAAATGAAAAATAAAAACGCATCACGCTGATAATCGGGCTTTCGGCGCAATTATCAGCCGAGCGGCGGTTTAACCCATACTGCAACATTTATTAATACACGCCCATGTTCAATTAATCACCAACTCACCAAACTTCCACTAACCTATGTTTATTTCTAAGCCTATTTAAGCATTCACTTAGCCTTCATTCCAATTCGTACCAGACTTGTGAGTCTAACTCCTTCTCTCCCTCTCTACGTCCGGATCCGGACAGGTGCAAGACAAGGCGTCCGGATCTACATCCGACCCAATACAGCCGGACGTGACACATACGAGAGTGGACACGGCGACGGCTTCTAAAATCAGTTTTTCTGCTAAATCCCTCTATCCTTATGCTGTTTATTGAGCACTGTTATTATGTCTATGGCTGAGTAGTCACTTTCATTTCGGTTTACTATGTATCTCTAGATTCATTATTTCTGAACCTTTGTGATTTTCTCAGTACTTTAGAATAAAGTTCTTTTCCCTTATGAATTCCTAAACTTTTTAATCTGATCAATTATTGAGTTTATCAGTTTGTTAGCTTATAAGTGAGAACTGCGGCTATCAATTGACTATAGGGAAAAGAACCAGTTAGTATAGAGATGGTAATTCCTCTAAACACTAGCTGACCATTAATCTAGACACTTAAAGCAATTAGTAAACAGTGGATTCATAACGAGAGTTAGGATTCGGTCTTTGCTAATTAGAATTCGTGGACGGGAGACCGAATACGAGTTATCCTTATTCTAGGGTTTTATTCATAATTCTGTAGAAATCACTTAGGGAAGAAACTGCAAATCTAGAGAGAAGTAGTAAACCGGAATTCCTTTATCAAAAAAATCAAACAATTATTTACCTATTTATTGTTATTGAACTCTTTTACAACATTCACCATCACACAAAAAACCCCCAATTTCCTGTTATTTATATTATTCTTGTTTGTGTGTAAGTAGAAATTAAACTAGCCACTGCCTTGGTTCGATACTCAGGGAATACTCCGAGATTTAAACTTGCTATAATCGACCGGTACACTTGCCGTTAGGTTAAACCCCCAACAACAATTTACCGTTAGGTTTTACCCCAACAAGTTTTTGGCGCCGTTGCCGGGGAGGCACGGTTGCTTAGTTTAATTTTTATATTGGTATTATCTCATTTAATTTTTTTTTTTGTTTTTTTTTAGTTTATTTTGTTTATTTTATTTTCTTTTGTTCATTTTCTTAGCTTTGTGCAATTTGTTTCTTATTTTGGTTCTAGTTTATTTTGGTTTTACCCGATTGAGTTTACTTTTACAACTACATTACTGTCAGTTATCTGATTTTGGTTTATGGTTAAAACTCGTTCTGAAGGAAATCCTGAATTTGAGCTGGAACATGAGATAGAACGACTTACAAGAAGAAGTCGTCAGGGATTGGTACTGGACTACAGTTGAACCAGAAGTGTTTCTCAAAGACTCACCAGGTGATACCTTTGTTTCAGAAGAAGAGTATCTTATGGACGGTATCAGAGAGAAAGAAGGATGAACGACTACACTCGTCCGAATGTGGAGGGACTCACATCACCAATAGTAATCCCTGCACTACCGGAAGGGGTAGAATGGCAATTCAAGACCCACTATGTCACGATGGTCCTGAATGCTCCACAGTTCAGTGGAGTAGTTACTAAAGACCCAAATGTTCATCTTACATCCTTCCTACGATTGGTTGGAGCATGTTCAACACCAGCTTCTCAGGAGGTAGCCAGGCTAACCTTGTTTCCTTTTTCACTCAGGGACAGAGCTGCAGAGTGGCTGAACTCCCTATCTCCAAACAGTATCACTTCCTGGAGTGAGCTAGCAAATGCGTTCCTAGCAAAGTACTTTCCACCGTCCCGAATGCTGGCAATGAGAGGTGAGATCACAAACTTCAAACAGTATAGGGTGAAACTCTTTCTGAAGCTTGGGAGCGATTCAAAGGAATTGTAAGAAGAGTGCCACATCATGGTCTGGGAGAAGAAGTTGTATTGCAATCATTTTATAAGGATCTAGACCCCCAGAGCCGTCTATTAGTTGATACCTGTGCAGGAGGAAGTCTTATGGAGCTTCCAATCACCAGGATAAAGGAGTTGTTACAAACTCTTTCCAATTCAGCTAACCAATGGGGAGGTGCTAGAGCTCCACTGAGATCTTTCCAAAGAAGAATGCAGGAATTTATGAGGTAGACTCGAATACCCTCTTAGCTGCTAAGATGGATAGCATTTCTAAGCAGTTTGAGAAGATGTGCACACTGATGAACCCAAAATCAAACGCATCGGCTATCACTGATTCATTCCCTCAATGTGAGTATTGTGGTAGAGGTTCTAACATGTGCCAGTGTGTTCCACCGCAGAAGAAGACAGCAAACTATGTTGGTAACAGACCGGGTAATTATTTCGGAAATCAAGGCAACCCGGGTTACCATTCTCAGCAGCAGAATCGTTACCAAGCTGGCGGTAACAGCAATTACAACCAAAGACCTCAACAGCAGTATAATTCCTCTTATCAGAAGCAGCCACTACAGAATCAGCAAGTACAGAATAGGTGCTGGTGCGTCCTCTAGTATGGATGAAGTTCTGGCCAGAATGAATGATTTCATCACGGTTAACACCAAGAAATTTAATGAGCTGGAAGCTTTCAATCAGGAGCAGAGGACCTTCAACAATGATCAAAGGACATTCAATAGGAACATCGAGACTCAGCTATCTCAGATATCAGCAGTTGGCTCAGCGTCCTTTGGGTTCTTTGCCCAGTCAGTCAGAGCAGAATCCGAGAGAGCATGCCAAGGCAATCACGTTGAGGAGTGGTACACAGCTTGATCCGGTGATCCCTGAAGCTGACCTCTTCCTAATGTTGAGCGAAATGAAGAAACTACACCAGCAGGTTCTCAGGAGGAACCAGTTGAAGAGGAGGTGGCGATTAGCAAGACTCCTAAGATTTCCCCACCTCCACGCCGCGCAGTTGATGAAGCGTCGGTTCCTTTTCCAAACCGGTTGAAGAAGAGAGACCTGGATGAGCAGTTTGGTAAGTTCTTAAGTATTTTAAGAACTAACCATTAACATTCCTTTTTCTGAAGCGTTGAAGCAGATGCCGATATATGCGAAGTTCATGAAGGACATCCTGTCCAATAGACGGTCTTTAGTGGAGAAGGATACTGTGCAGCGTTTCAGCCGCCCTTTTGAAGAAGCTTCCACCTAAGCTTGATGATCCAGGTACTCCGGTCATACCTTGCGCGATAGGTAATGTGAACTATGGTAAGGGTTTATGTGACTTAGGTGCGAGTATTAATAATGCCCTTATCAATGTATTTGAAGCTTGGTTTAGGAGAATGTGAACCTACCCGAATTACTCTACAATTAGCTGATAGGTCAATCATCTTACCTAAAGGGGTGGTAAGGGATTTAATTGTTTCGGTTGGTACTTTTGCTTTCCCTGCTGACTTTGTTATTTTAGACATGGAGGAGGACAAGGTAGTACCGCTTATCTTAGGTCGACCATTCATGCGTACAGCAAGGACCCTCATTGATGTTGAAGGAGGGAAGATTATACTGCGGTTACATGATGAGCAGCTTGTATTTGATATGACCAAGGCTACTACCCACCCTTCTGATGTTCATGCTTGTTTCAGTTTAGATTGTATTGATACCTTGATGCAGGACTATTCTTACAGCCCCACGGAGCTGGATGCATTGGAGAAGTGCTTGGTAGAATCCATAGAAACAGTTCATGATGATTCTGAGATTCTGCTGCAGCATTTCAGCTTGCTGCTGGGAGGCCATATAGGAAGAACCACATAATCGAAGAGGAACCGCTGGACCGAGTTCCAAAGACGCTACTCCTTCTGTGGACTCACCACCTTCCCTTGAAATTAACCCTCTTCCTAGTCACCTTAAATATGCTTTCTTAGTTCCTCCATCTGATTTGCCTGTCATTATTTCTAATAGTCTAACCAATGAACAGGAGGAAGCCTTGTTGCAGGTTCTAAAGAGGAACAAAGAGGCACTAGGGTGGTCCATTGCTGATATCAAAGGCATTGCCCCTACATTCTGTACTCACCGCATTTACCTTGAGGAGAATGACAAACCAACGAGACAGCCTCAGCGAAGACTGAACCCGCACATGAAAGAGGTGGTTAAGAAGGAGGTTATCAAGCTCTTGGATGCAGGTATCATCTACCCGATTTCTGACAGCGAATGGGTAAGTCCTACACAGGTCGTACCTAAGAAAGGAGGTTTGACTGTGGTGCCTAATGATAAAGGTGAATTAATTCCTCAGCGTACTATTACCGGGCATAGAGTTTGCATTGATTATAGGAAATTAAATGCCGCCACTAGGAAAGACCATTTCCCCCTTCCTTTATTGACCAGATGCTGGAGAGGCTTGCAGGACAAGAATATTACTGTTTCTTAGATGGTTACTCCGGTTATTTTCAGATTCCAATTGCTAAGGAAGACCAAGAGAAAACCACTTTTACATGTCCGTATGGTACTTATGCTTATCGACGCATGCCCTTTGGTTTGTGTAATGCACCAGCTACATTTCAAAGATGCATGACTGCTATCTTTGCTGATTTTATTGAAAAGTGCATCGAAATCTTTATGGATGATTTTTCTGTCTTTGGACCGACTTTTGATTCATGTTTGAGAGACTTGGATTTAATCTTAGCTAGATGCAAGGAAACTAACTTGGTGCTCAATTGGGAGAAGTGCCACTTTATGGTGCAGGAAGGCATCGTGCTCGGACATAAGATCTCTAAGAAAGGGATTGAGGTAGACAAATCAAAGATTGAAGTAATAGAGCAGCTGCCTCCACCATCGTCGGTGAAGGATGTCCGGAGTTTTCTTGGTCACGCAGGTTTTTATAGGCGTTTTGTTAAGGATTTCTCCAAGATCTCTAAGCCTCTCTGTGATTTGTTAATTAAGGATGCTAAATTTGAATTTACAAAAGAATGCTTAGATGCTTTTACTTTGCTCAAGGCTAAATTGGTTTCTGAACCTATTATTGTTGCTCCTGATTGGTCACTACCTTTTAAGATAATGTGTGATGCCAGCGATTACGCATTGGGAGCAGCTTTGGGGTAGAGGCATGACAAGGTGTTGAGGATAGTCTACTATGCTAGTAAGACTATGAATGAGGCGCAGAAGAACTACGCAACAACAGAGAAGGAGCTGCTGGAAATTGTCTTTGCATGTGATAAGTTTCGACCATACATTATTGGCAGCAAAGTCATTGTGCACACTGACCACTCCGCTCTCAGGTATCTCTTTGGAAAGGTTGATGTTAAACCTCGTTTGATCAGATGGATCTTACTTCTGTAGGAATTTGACATTGAGATTAAGGACAGACCGGGAGCGCAGAACGGAGTGGCAGATCACTTATCCCGTATGGAAGTTCCAGATGATGGCAGGCCAATTAACGAGTACTTTCCTGATGAGTTTGTCTACATGATCAGTCGCTCCACGGACCCTTGGTATGCTGATATTGCAAACTTCCTAGCTAAGGGTATTATCCCTCCAGAGTTGACATATCAGCAGAAGAAGAAGTTTTTTCTCCACGGTCAAGCATTACCTTTGGGACGATCCATTTCTATTCAAGGTTTGTGCAGATGGTATGATTCGTCGGTGCGTTTCTGAGGAGGAAGCTAGAGACATCCTGTTGCACTGTCACTCTAGAGAAGCAGGGGGTCACTTTGGTCCGGCTAGGACATCCGCGAAAGTTTTGGAGGCTGGTTTCTTTTGGAAAACTATGAACAAGGATTGCTATCAATTTGTTTCCACTTGTGATCAATGTCAAAGGCAAGGGAATTTATCCAGACGCCACGAGATGCCATTAAATTCGATCTTGGAGGTTGAGCCGTTTGATCTTTGGGGCATTGATTTCATGGGACCGTTCCCATCATCTCAAGGTAACCTCTACATCTTGGTAGCAGTAGATTATGTCACCAAATGGGCTGAAGCAATAGCAGCACCCACCAATGATGCAAGAGTGGTGCTTAAGTTTTTAAAGAGGAATATCTTTTCCCGTTTTGGTGTCCCACAAGCGATCATTAGTGACGGGGGTACACAGTTCTGTAATAAACAGTTTGAAGCTCTTCTGCAGAAGTATGGTGTACGGCATAAGGTTTCTCTACCGTATCATCCTCAAACAAACGGACAAGCGGAGATCACCAACAGGGAGCTCAAGTGGATTTTCCAGAAATCTGTCACATCCTCGAGGTGAGACTGGCCCCTTAAGTTAGATGACGTCTTGTGGGCATACCGCACTGCCTTTAAAACACCTTTAGGTATGTCCCCATACAAGTTGGTTTATGGCAAGGCGTGTCACTTACCTGTGGAGCTGGAGCACAAGTCTTTTTGGGCAATTAAGGCATTGAATTTTGATCTTCAAAAGGCTGGTGAGAAGGGTAAGCTACAGCTGTGTGATCTGGAGGAGTTTAGAGAGGCAGCTTATGAAAACACCAAGATTTATAAGGAAAAGACGAAGAGGTGGCATGATAAGCTATTGGTCAAGCGTGAGTTTCACGTGGGGGATAAGGTTCTTCTATTCAACTCCCGCCTGAAACTATTTCCAGGAAAGTTAAAATCTCGTTGGTCCGGCCCATTCACAGTGACAGGTGTCTCACCTTATGGAGCCATTGATCTAATCAACACAGAAGGTGAGACATTCAAAGTCAACGGATCCCAGCTAAAACATTATTTGGGTAGTAATAGTGCCGAAGTTCACTCGGTGATCACTGTTTACAACCCGCCATGCTGAGTACACAATTGAACGGTCTAGCCAAAGACCGAAAAGATGGGCAGCTTGGTGGGAGGCAACCCACCAGTATAAAATCTCTTCCCCACTTTCTTTTTACACTTTCCTATTACTTGATATAATTTTCTTTTAATCTATTGAGAATTTTTACTATTTTACAACACGAGCCCCGACTCCCCTATTTCAATAAATAACTCTGCCTGGTTCCACTTGAGTTCTTCTGGTTTTGCAGATTTAATCTTTCAGGTACTTCATTCTAATGCTAAACTGAACTCAAGTGTGAGGAAATATCATGGCAGTGTTCATCACGGATCAGGGAGTCCTTTAACACTCTTGCTATTTAACTTCTGCATTTCTTGTGTTTGTTTTATTTTTGTTTGATTATTTATGGTAATGTTTCATTTTTATAAATGAGGTGTTTTAGGTTAATGGTTGTTAATTTAATTTAATATAAAAAAAGACTATTTCAATGCGTCCGGCTAAACCCAGCCGGACGCAAAACCGGACACCTCAAACCCTAACCCGTCCGGATCCGGACGGAATTCCGGACCCCACTAAATCGCGGCCCTGACTTTCTTTCTTCTTTCTTCTTTCTTCTTTCTTCTTTTCTTCTCTTTATTTCGGTCTTCTTCTTCCTCCCGACGCCCTCGCACCCAGAAAACCGACGCACCAAACTCCATTTTCACCTCCCTCCATCTTCGCCACCACCACAACAACACCACCGTTCCGACCGCCATCGCGCCGCCAGGAGACTACCGCAACAGCACCGTCGTTGCCACATCTGTTTTTCTCCCAAATTCGAACCAAACACCTAAAATCGCACCAGGTTTTACATTTTCGGAAATTTCGATTCAAATTCCTATCATATTGCGGTGGATTAGGTAGTTTGAGTAGCTTATGTGCTTAGTTAGGTGACTGCTATGAATTATGCGAATCTATATGTGCGAATGCGTGAATTTTGGGGAAATTTTGAAACTCTCTGTTCGCGGCGCGATTTTTAGGGTTCATAGATGCGTCCGGATCTATGTCCGGCTAATTTGACCCGGACGTGGATCCGGACATGTTAAAATTTTGCAATTTGACTGCAATTGTTTTCTAGGCTTATGTTGTACTGTTTATTGCTATTGTTTGCTTTGTTTAGATATTTTAATGCATTGGTAATTGTAGATTAACTATGTGAAAGAATATGTTCAAATAGAACATGCTGCTCAATCGGTTTCGAGGTTTGGTGTGCCTTTTGCTACTCTTTTGTTACTGTTTAGATTTCTTACTGCTTTTGTTTATCATATAGATGGCTCGCACTATAGGAGGAGGTGCTACACGCACGGGGTCTTCTTCGAGGAACCCACGCCCTGACGACCAGTCAGAGCCAGCCGCCTCCCCACTCCGACCTGATGGCTTCATATCCGCTACCGCTAGGGCCTGGTATGAGCAGGGTGGATCCTTTGTCATCGAGCGGCGTATCACCGCCGAGGCAGCGGCTGCCACTGGTCTTACCGACATCTTTGAGGGTTTTGGCGCCAGAAGCATCTTGCGCATGGGCGAGGGTGTCTTCTCTCCGGAGCTGGTACGAGAGTTCTACGCCAATGCTGTGGCGTCAGACACGACAAACAGCATTATCTCCTACGTGCGCCAGTTCCAGGTGGAGGTAACCCCTGAGACTTTTGCTACTCTTTTACTCCTCCCGGATAATTCGGACACACATTTAGATGTTACGGAGGATGAGCTTAGACAGACTAAGTCTAGGTGGTTACAAGCGGTAGGGAGTACTACTCACCGACGGGGTGAGGAAAATAAGACTGTGCTCCCCTATGCTATCCTCCCCTCCCTTCCCTAGAGGATACTTGTAGAGATCCTCAGTCATCAGATCCGGCCTCATGCCGGAAATGATGCTTTTGACGAGGACTGTGTTCTCATCGATTATCTCCTAGCTGCCCCACGTCCACCTTCTCAGCAGCTCTCACTCCCCTTCGTGATGTTCAGACAGCTGCACAAGGTGGTGACTTACCAGAAGACGAAGAAGAAGAAGAAGATCACCCCTATCTTCCCCATTTTTATTCAGTATCTTCTTGCCACCACCCTCCCCGAGGAGATCTTCACTGATATGGAGGTGAGGGAGGGTGAGACACTCATCTCCCTTGGGACCTTCAGGAGATGGGACTTCTTACGCCTCGATGATGGCAGCTGGGTGAAGGGCAGCTCGGGCCTAGGATCCACAGGCACCTCTGCGAGCTCCAGCTCTACTCCGGCGGCCACTGCTACCATGGCACCTCCCATACCCCCAGTGATGAGCATCCCGCCTGAGATGCAGACCATGATGGACTCCCTACTCCAGCAGCAGCAGAGGATGGAGCAGCGCTTTGGGGGTATGGAGCAGCAGTTTGTGGATGTGCAGCAACAGGTCGGGGATGTGCAGCAGCGCCAGGTGCGCATGGAGGGACACATAGATGACATCCGCCAGACTCAGGGGCACCTAACGGTAAATTGTTGTTCGGGGGTTTAACCTAACGGCAAGTGTACCGGTCGATTATAGCAAGTTTTAATTCTCGGAGTATTCCCTGAGTATCGAATCCAAGGAGGCAGCGGCTAGTTTAATTTCTACTTACACACAAAACAAATAACAGGAAATTGGGGGTTTTTGTATGTGATGGTGAATGTTGTAAAAGAGTTCAAAAAGCAATAAACAACAGGTAAATAATTGTTTTGATTTTTATTTGATAGAGGAAATTCCGGTTTACTACTTCTCTCTAGATTGCAATTTCTTCCCCTAAGTGATTTCTACAGTATTCTGAATAAAACCCTAGAATAAAGATAACTCGTATTCGGTCTCCCGCTCCACGAATTCTAATTAGCAAAGACCGAATCCTAACTCTCGTTATGAATCCACTGTTTACTAATTGCTTTAAGTGTAGTCTAGATTAATGGCCAGCTAGTGTTTAGAGGAATTACCATCTCTATACTAACTGGTTCTTTTCCCTATAGTCAATTGATAGCCGCAGTTCTCACTTATAAGCTAACAAACTGGTAAACTCAATAATTGATCAGATTAAAAAGTTTAGGAATTCATAAGGGAAAAGAACTTTATTCTAAAGTACTGCATAAAGTCACAAAGGTTCAGAAATAATGAATCTAGAGATACATAGTAAACCGAAATGAAAGTGACTACTCAACCATAGACATAATAACAGTGCTCAATATAAACAGCATAAGGATAGAGGGATTTAGCAGAAAAACTGATTTTAGAAGCGTCGCCGTGTCCACTCTCGTATGTGTCACGTCCGGTGTATTGGGTCGGATGTAGATCCGGACGCCTTGTCTTGCGCCTGTCCGGATCCGGACGTCAAACCGGACGCGGGTAAATGAAGCGCTGCGAGCAGGTTTTGTCTGTGAGTGAGGGTGAAGGTTTACGGAGAAGGATTTATGACTGGAGATGGAGCGAGTCGTGGATGAGAGGTTTATGTAGAGAGGGAGAAGAGAGGATTAGACTCTGAGAGTCTGGGACGATTTGAAATGAACGCTGAATGGCTCCTTAAATAGGATTAGAAATTAGACAGGCGTTGGTGGAAGTTTGGTGTGCACTGCATTAATTGAGCATGGCTGCTGCTCAATATAAGGGAAGTATGGGCGTAACTCGCTTTCGGCTGATAATTGCGCCGAAAGCCCAATTATCAGCACGAGTGCGTTTTTATTTTTCATCTCTGTGTGACGTCCGGATTGTGTCCGGATCCGGACGTGACACAGAACCTCTGGATCTGAAACTCGAGACATGTCCGGATCGTGTCTGGATCCGGACAAGGTAGAAACTTTTGGAGCTGAATCTCAGGTCATGTCCGGCTGACTTGAGTCGGACGTTGATCCGGACATGAGACGTCCGGTTTTGCGTCCGGCCAAGTTGATCCGGACATGACCAATCTTTGTCTCTTTTCTGGATTTGTTCCCCGTTTGTTTGTTGCAGTCCTTATGATTATAATCTTCCTTTCTCAGGGTTTTTTCCTATATTAGCAATAAAATGCGTCAGTTCTCATCAAAACATCAATCTTAGGAAAACACATAATAAGTGGGAAACATTGCCTGAATTGTTACAAATTATAAGGTAATTAAACTCTAAAAAGCCTATATGTTTCACACTTATCAACTGAGCAGACTTCCCTCCGCGATACCTAGACTATGCTCACAGAGCGCTTGGAGCGCAGTGATAGTTTTCAGCGCGAGACTACTCAGCTCATGGCACAGGCTTCTGCTCACCAGAGAGAGGCATCAGCTCATCAGGCCCAGACTACCCAACTCTTATGTGGTTGGGTGTAACACCCCAACCCGAAACTCCACAACCTGTACGATGATAGCTCCCAAAGATAACTGGAAATGCAACGGAAAATATATACATAACAACGGGTGGTGCTACAACGCCGCTAGTCACCCATGTGACTAACAAGGCTAACTCCAACATAACTTACATATGATACGGTCTGAGCGCTGAATACAAACCTCTTAAAACAACAAAAGTCAATAATAAAAGTACAGTACTTGTAAAATGATTCCGGTAATAATAATCCCCTGTCTTAATTCTACCCCACCTACACTCGGTCGGGTAATCTCTTCTTCCTTCAAGTACCTGAAAAATGGGGGTGCCCCCAAAGGGGCTCAGCAAATAACCCTGTATGGAAAACGTGCAGCCCATCGGCTACTAGGCCACACCAACTACTTTGTCGAATACATGTAGTCATTTTTATAAAGCTGTAAACAAGCATCATAACGTAATCATAACAAGTATCCATACAAGGACAACAATGTCACACAGAACAAGACTGCAGAAGGTCAAGTTAGTTGTTCTGTAATCGTTTAATAGTAGTCGGGTCCACACAATGGGATTGATAGGTGTGTAAGAGTATCTCAATATAGTGAAGGTATAGTGACCTTGTTAAAAGAGGTGGGTAATGATAACGTAGTTAACTCCTGTACATAAAAGAGGTGGGTAATGAGTCCCTCAGAAGATAACGTAGTTAACTCCTGTACTTAAAAGAGGTGGGTATCGTACCCTCGAGAGAAATAAAGTCTTCCTCCCAACTTGAAATGTTCCGGTACGGAGCCGGTGAGGGGACATAGAGCGCACCCAAAACTCCCGTCGCGACGTAAATTGGATAGGAGACGACCTGAGACAGGTACAACTCCTGTAGCATGCATGGCCAGATCCAACTGGGCTCCTCGTTCTCGTAGTATAGAATTGTTAGGTGTCATACAAGGACGTTAATCAAGAACACAATACGTATTGTTAGTTATCACGTTTAGGATAACGACGTCTGTTATAAAGTGAAGTTAGTGAGAAGCTTGAGTACAAGTTCTCGGTATAATAAAGCGCAGGTATTTAATCCACTGGTAATGTAGTGTTGTATGCGTGGGACATACACGTTATAGTTAGTATCATTCACGCACATAAAGTAACACAACAGTGCACAAGAGTAATACAACATTTTACATGCAATTATCTTGGTCGTTATTTCAAACAACAGATAGCACACAAGCCGGTGTAATCCGATAGTAAACAGGTTGCAAGAATCCCATACGTTATTGTGTACCAAGTTGTATAAACGCTCGTATATATTTTTCCTAGATGACGCTCTCCTAGTTGAGCTTGTTTCGTAAGGGGTTTAATGCCCGTTAATGTTTGTACGTAAGCATTTATATGCGTACGTGTATACGACATTGTATTAGCGTTCGTGGATCGAACGTTGTCATGTTATGAGTTATATAAACGTTCGTATTAATCTTTCCTTGTTGTCGCTCTCTTTATCGAGCTAGTTATGTAAGGATTTTAATCCTTGTTAATAAACGTACATGAGCGTTTTGTACGAGTGTGTTACGACGTTTGTAAAATTACGCCCATTAGCATTTATGGTAAAACGACTAATTTTACGTGACGTTTGCATGCGTGAGTTTGCATGCGCACGCGTAATATTAATTTACGTAACGTTTGCATGCATAAATTAGCATGTGTAACTAAAATGATTTATTCCAAGATCAATTCTTCATTATTTAACAATTTTAAGGTATTAATTAGATTTGGGGTATTCCAATCTACCCCCTTAAAAGAACTTCGCCCTGAAGTCTTATTTCTAAATTTAAACGGTTGCGGGGAATCAAGTTCCACTAAGCATTCGCAACACAATTCTATTTTAGGGATCAAGTCCCCAAGTTCCACTACTTCGTAGTATACATTCGACATACTATATAGTGTAACGATCATGAAAGGTCATCACCAACAATAACTGCAATGTAGTGCAACGTAGTGCACTTAGTTCATTCATAGTAGTGTAGCACAGTACATATTGACAAGTGCATGCATTCACAGAGTAACTTCAACATAGTGTAACGTAGTTCACATAATCCATATAGTAACTTCAGGGTAGTGTAACGTAGTACACATCAGTAAGTAAAGTTCATACAATCACAGAGTCACACATGTAAAAATACAAATCACAGTGCAATAGTACAACGAAAGTGTACGTCTAAGCTAAAAACGCAATAGGCTCTCTCCCCCTTAAAAAGGGGTATGCCCACGTACCCTAGACTAGTATAACTAGTCGGTAAATAGTTAAGGAATCTTCACTCTCATTTTTAACTTTTGATTAGTTTTAAGGATAGCCATCTCTGGCTGAAAGACTTTAGGTGGATAGGGCACATATTTTTTTTGTTAAGATATATGAGATACGTTGTGTATTCCCTTTGCGCTCAGCAGATAATTCTAACAAATGGGACCACAACGCTTCTGCTGCGCAACTCTGATTACAAAATGTCTAATCATACTGAAATAGTCTTAAATGCGCTTCGTAGGTGGTATGTTTAAGTTTGTTTATGTACATATGTATGGTTGATGAGTTGTGTTCATCATTTCCTTCTTTTAGTTATCATTGTTGATCTTGTCTGACTTCTGTCCGTTTCCGGGGTATTGCCCCTAAAATCTGTGTACTCTCTGACATGCTCTATTTGCATTATTATGTTTTTACATTTGAATTCCGTATGTATGGGTGAAGGTGATCTTCCATCTTGTTTGTTGCCAAATTATTCCATGACTTGTTAGACTGTCGGATCGATGTGCCGCGTTATGCACTACTCCCGATTATTTTGTCTCGAAGTAACTGTTAGTTGCAGCATAGCTTGGTATTCTTCATTGTGTATTTTATTTCTGTACATCGGGTTGTCACCAATATTGTAGGGTTGGCCCTGATTTGATCTCTCATCATTGAGTTCTTTTCAAGTTCCACTTGATTGTTTTATGCATGTACGCTTATCTTTGATTGCTCCTTTTGACTGTGATTCCACTGGGATTCTTCTCGTCGATGTTACTGCGACGTCTTGCTCTTCATCAGAGTCTCCATTACTCTTTTTAGTTACAGTGTTGGTTATTTCCCGTGTTCTTCACACTAGTCGTCTTCGCATGTGGGGTACTTTCTTGATATATTACTACTTACCTGTCCAATATAGGATTATTTCTTGTCAAGTCCATAAGCTCTCGCATGTTCAGTTGAAGCATTCTTCTTCCCATGGGTCCTTACCCGCTTGGTTTGCTATACATATTCTCCATCGATAGTGGTAGTGTCCAGATAGTGAGGTTCATCATCTTGTCGGTGTTGCTGATGCATTCAGTGGTTCAGTTGTTGTAGTTGTAAGGTTACAGTATTCTTGTTGGTCTTAAATTTGTCTTCTATTCATCGCCTCCTGTAGTTGCAATCGTTGGCATTCGGGTCTCATATATCACTGGGGCATATTAAAATTCTTCTCTGTGGTCTTCAGGTCATCCTCTTGTGATTCTGGTATTTTAGTTTACTACCACCTTGTTCGGTTTTCATTCTCAATATAGAGTATGTGCTACGGTCGAGCCGTGCAACTTGTTTATAATATAGAAGGATTTCCTGTTATTATTGATTCACCAATTGTTGGTAGTACATACATGATTTTTATTGTCTGTTCATCAAGTATACCACAGTAGGGTTCCCGTTACGGTTTCTTACAAGGTACTGTTTTCTCTCCATTCCACATGTTCTTGCGGTTTATAAATCAACTCAGGTGAGTATTAGTATAATGTTTCTACACTTTATATTCTACCATACTTATAGGTAGATCCCCATTTAATATACTGGGTTTGAATTCATAAGAAAGACTTAAAGTCGATCATTCCCTTCAGATGGCAATAAGGCCATAACTTAGAAGGTAGCTTGTATATACTGTCATTATGGATAAATGTCTCTTGATCTCATATTTAATTTATTATCATGACTCATGGTATAATAACAGTTAGTATTTCCCTCACAGTTGACTATTTTCCGACATACGCGGAGTTGTTTTTGCTATTTAAATCTCTTTAGGATAACCTGGATAATTTAACTTTTAACTTACGCCCTCTACATCTCATAAACTTTATTAGTCAAATTTTATATTAAAATTAAGAATAAATATCTACTTATCACAGAAATATTTGTGACCACTTGTAGGGAGTCTCAGGAATCATCCAACCCTGACGGGGTCAGCGTCAGTGTTGAACTATCCCTCCACCCCATTTTGTGTTTGGTTTTCCCTTGATCTGACCAGGATCAAGTTCGACCTCCCACGTCAAATATCAAACAACCACATAATTGCAAATTTCTAAATTTTATCTTATCAAGACTTTGTGACGTGGTGTTTACAACATTCTTCCTTGACTGTTATACAACTACTCTAGTAACTGTTGTAACTTACACTTGAAACTAGCGTATTCCTTAATCCCCGGAATTAAATTCCTTTGATCAAATCATCAAGCGGGGAAGCCAGTTTTTCCTCTTGGCATAAAAGCTAAATTCTTGTTAAAACATCTAGACACATATTGTCTAATAATTATATTCAGCAATCATTTGACTCTTAGACCCATCATACAAGCAATAAATTCAATTATGGACTTGGTTACCTTAGAATACACTCTTTTCTTAAAAAGGCCTTTCTAGTATTTAACTTATCAGGGCTTGATCATTACCTATACTTTGGTTATCATTACTTGGAACAAAGACGGTCATAGTTATTACTAAATTTGGAATAAGACTCCAAGAAAAGTTTTTATAACTCATTCTATATTTATGGTCTCACAAGTTTTATTTCCTACTGTTCCAATCTTGTTTTGTTCTGACTTCAATTAAACTCCATAAATCAGGTGAATCATGTGTTCGACCTAGGTTAAGTGTCCTTCAGTATTAGTACTATTCCAAACTAGGGGTTCCTAGTTTGAATCTTACGGTTTGGTGACAGGACAATCAAAACTTATGGTTCGTTTCTATCTCTCAGAAAAGTGGTGATTCCACAAACTCAATGGTTTCCCAAAAATAGGTCGATTAAGTGTAATAATAGAGGATTTAAAATCATAAAGATTGGTATATAACATTAGGAATGTTCATGCGTAAAACACTTGTTACAGGTCAAGGGTATGTTCTCCCACTTTTAAGTTTAACTTCCACTCACCTTTGGTGTATATCCGAATTCAAACTCTTAGTATAGCTTACACTGCCTCCATAGAGAGTTATTTATTATTGTGATCATATAAAAATTTATATTACATTGGGAGGTAACTTTATTTGTTCTCATGTGTTCTTTACTTACATTCCCAAATTGAGCTGTCATAGAAGACATATGCTCGTATAAATCCATAAGGATAGAGTAGGACATGTGCCTCAAAATAGGGTAGGTATATTTTATGATACTTATCCCTCTGAAATATATCAATACTCCTCAAAAGTTCTAGATTTATAACCTCCCAATTATATGTATTTGTATATAGCATTTAGTATCGCTATTTTGGTAGTTCTTCTGACTTTAGAATATATGGATTCAAAGTTTGTTCTCTTCTCACTGTTTATTAGGAGTCCAGCATTGTCACTGTAATGATACTAGCTGAGACCCTTGGTATTTGAGCAGGTATTACACCCCGTGTTTATTTATGTTGGATGTTTAGTTATATATAGTGTGATTCTGTTATGCTTTTCTTGATATTGTCATGGGTAATTTTTGTAGGACTACACTGGTAGTCATATTTCAAGGTTTCGCATGATCTTCTCGCGAGGTTAATAAGGAATTGTAAGATCTTCCAGTCCCGCACTGGGCGGTAAGCTCAGTGCCTGGGTATCCCATAAAATTCAGTGTTTGCCCTTTATGTGTAGGTCTTCACTCTCCTTTATTTGGTTTACTGGAGCAGCACTTGTTGTAGCAAGTGCGCCATGCAGGTTGGATCATCATGTAGTGTATGTCCATTGAGATATATTTTTACTCTATCATCACTGTATACTTGGCGGTATTGTCAGCCTTTCTGGTTATCATCGGTATGGTGTCACTGTTATTCGTCGTCCGCTTCCCGTGTGGATGACAGTTGGCGTCGTTCGGCCTTCAACAAACCCTTTCGCCAATTCAAGCAGTTTTAAGTATTTGTGTTAATTAATGTATCCCTTTTCATGACATCTGCTCGTTATTTAGGCAGGTCATAGTTTGTAGTTACTGTAAGTTTGAACAGTTGTTAACGCCCTTCGGCGGACCAAGTAAAAACTAACTTTCTACTCCTCACTGTTCTATCACACACTCTGTATCCCAAGGTTAATTTCGGTTGTATTCAGATCTCAGAGCACAACTACGCTCTGATACCACTTTTTGTAACACCCCAACCCGAAACTCCACAACCTGTACGATGATAGCTCCCAAAGATAACTGGAAATGCAGCGGAAAATATATACATAACAACGGGTGGTGCTACAACGCCGCTAGTCACCCATGTGACTAACAAGGCAAACTCCAACATAACTTACAAATGATACGGTCTGAGCGCTGAATACAAACCTCTTAAAACAACAAAAGTCAATAATAAAAGTACAGTACTTGTAAAATGATTCCGGTAATAATAATCCCCTGTCTTAATTCTACCCCACCTACACTCGGTCGGGTAATCTCTTCTTCCTTCAGGTACTTGAAAAATGAGGGTGCCCCCAAAGGGGCTCAGCAAACAACGCTGGTATGGAAAACGTGCAGCCCATCGGCTACTAGGCCACACCAACTACTTTGTCGACTACATGAAGTTCATTTTTATAAAGCTGTAAACAAGCATCATAACAAGTATCCATACAAGGACAACAATGTCACACAGAACAAGACTGCAGAAGGTCAAGTTAGTTGTTATGTAATCATTTAATAGTAGTCGGGTCCGCACAATGGGACTGACAGGTGTGTAAGAGTATCTCAATATAGTGAAGGTATAGTGACCTTGTTAAAAGAGGTGGGTAATGAGTCCTCAGAAGATAACGTAGTTAACTCCTGTACTTAAACAGGTGGGTAATGGTCCCTCAGAAGATAACGTAGTTAACTCCTGACTTAAAAGAGGTGGGTATCGTTTACCCTCAAGAGAAATAAAGTTTTCCTCCCAATGAAATGTTCCGGTATGCAGCGGTGAGTGGACTAGAGTGCACCTAAAACTCCCGTCGCGACGTAAATTGGATAGGAGAAGACCTGAGCAGGTACAACTTCTGTAGCATGCATGGCCAGATCCAACTGGGGCTCCTCGTTCTCGTAGTATAGAATTGTTAGGTGTCATACAAGGACGTAATAAGAACACAATGCTTATTGTCAGTTATCACGTTTAGGATAACGACGTCTGTTACTAAAGTGAGTTAGTGAGAAGCTTGAGTACCAAGTTCTCGTATAATAAAGCGCAGGTATTTAATCCACTGGTTAATGTAGTGTGGTATGCGTGGGACATACACGTTATAGTTAGTATCATTCACACACATAAAGCAACACAACAGTGCATAAGAGTAATACAACATTTTACATGCAATTATCTTGGTCGTTATTTCAAACAACAGATAGCACACAAGTCGGTGTAATCCGGTAGCAAACAGGTTGCAAGAATCCCATACCGTTCACCGTAGACTGTACTTGTTTAGTTCCCGGTCAACGTCTGGTCAATCAAAGTCCTAGAATAGGATTACCTGAGAGTGTTAATTTATGTAACTCTCGTTTAATAATTTTATTGATTCATGAAACGATTTCATATTCGTTATTTAATGTGAGGTTCATTTCTTTATACTTAGGTAGTTTCTTTAACCTCTTACCCTTATTATTAATTAAGGTATTTATATATTTCCAAAACATGTAGTCCTAATTTAGAAGACTTAAATTATGTGATAATTTCTTTTAATTACCTTATGATTGAATGTATAACTTAT
This sequence comes from Limonium bicolor, assembly GCA_023374045.1. Taxonomy (NCBI): domain Eukaryota; kingdom Viridiplantae; phylum Streptophyta; class Magnoliopsida; order Caryophyllales; family Plumbaginaceae; genus Limonium; species Limonium bicolor. The sequence goes on from CM041778.1 coordinate 305,376,092, forward strand.
TTGTCATCTCTTTTGATTTATTTAAAAATCCTTTAATGTACATAACTATATATTCATGTACCATTTATGTTACATGTTTTACAGTTGTCTAAATGACATAACAACTTCATAATTTCCCCAATATATTTATATGTCACACATGGACATATTATTCTTATAATTTTTGTTATTCTCCACTTAACCATAAATAATATCTATTGGTTACAATTAAATTCCTTATAACTATATAACCCATAGTTTTAATTCCATAATTCCTTACATTCATTTTCTTTTTGATTTACTTGAAAATCTTAACTGTATAAGTTTTATACACATGTATTATTTATGATACTTATACATAATTGTCTAAAGGACATAACCACTTAATAAATTCTCAAATTATATTTACATGTCACGCATGGACATATTTTCCCCATATCTTTTGTTAATTACAAACTAATCCCAGGTAATACTATTTCTTTTACAAGTAAATTACTTGTACTTGTACATCATATAGTCTTAATTTCATAAATCCTTAGATCATAATTTTCTTTTCTAAATTTCCTAAATACCCACATAGGACCTATAATAATTTATAATCTCATAAATACACTTATACTCTCGGTTATTTTCATTATAACCACAATCATTTTATAAACTCTACATTATACTCCAAAGTACATTTTAACTTCTTAATTAATTAAATCACAAATCAACCCTTATAAATTCAGTATTTATAAATTGAACACATTAATTTTCAATAATCACCAAATGGCCACCTAAATTTTTGGCCTTTACAAATAATTTCCTATATTTACAATTTAACCCCAAAAACTTTATAATAGTTACACATTAACTTATAAACTATAGTTTTAATATTTATTTCCCTTAAATTTCGAATGGGCACTTATATTTTCATTTATTATACTTCCGCCCCAATTTAAATTCCAGCTTTTTCATAGAACCTTTATAAATTACAATCTCACCCCAAAACTTTTATAAATTGTTATTTTAACACTTAAGCACTTATTTAATTCACCCAAAATTCATAATATAAGTTTATATACATATATAAAAAATCATTCTTCCTTATAAACTCTCGGAGTTATTTATTTCTATATATATAGTTTCAAAAAAACATGATTTAAAACTTATAATTCTTATACCTCAATATTTATAAGGTATATAAATCATCTAAAAATTATTACTAATCCTTAGACATATTATTAGCTCATTAAAACCCAATTATCATTATTTGAATTCGGTTATAACAATAACTTACCATATGGTTTCAAAACTTGATTTATATCTTATAGTAAGTATATATAAAGGCATATAGGCCATATAACACTTCTACAAATTATGTTAATGACTTAGAATGATTATTAGCTCAAAATTAACCAATTTTGTCCTAGAAAATTCGGCCATATAATAAGCCCTTCATAATTAATTTTTTTTTGACATAAAATTTTATTTTAAGGTAATAACTCTAGCTTAAGAGTTATAATTATTTTTCTTGATAAATAACTTTCCTATTTCGACCTTAGTTACAAGAGGGTGTGTACATAATTTTTGTACATAATTTATGAGCTTAACAAAGCTTAGAACATTAAGAATTAATTTAATAAACTTACTCTTAATCAAGGATGATTAAATACTTGAACTCCTCTTGAATTCCCAAGCTTCCTTCAATGGAAATTGTAGCTCCAAGTTTCGGTAGTTATGCATGAGAAGGAAGGGGTTTAGGAGTTAGATCTTGATATAGTTCTTAAGTAGATTTACAAGATGTTTTTAAGGAGTTTACCTTAGGTATTTTACCTTATAATTTCGGTACACCTTAGGATAGATGGAGATCCACTTTCCTTAGGATGATCTTGAGTACTCCTTGATTAAATGTTGATTCAAGACAACTTCTTGGAGCATGAATGCTAGCCGAATTCTTATAGTAAACTTGTGAAGATTTTTGCTTCAAATCTTGATAGGATTAACTAGGAAATTGACATAGAATTGAAGTTAGAATTCAAGACTCCATTAATGGAGTTTGAAGCTTGAAAGAAAGAAGAAGAAGAAGAAGAAGAAGAAGAAGAAGAAGAAGAAGAAGAAAGAAGAAGAAGAAGAGAAGAAGAAGAAGAGAGGATGAGAAGCCTTTCCAATTCGGTTGAGATGGGGGAAGGAAATGAATCCAAGCTTACGTATAACTAAGCTAGGAATAAGTGGGAATTAAGTGTGACATTATTGTCATGACCCATGGAATTGTTTATGTCTTTACTTTTGACTATTCCATTCAGTTTTTATTTTTGTTGTTCTTCCCCCTTGTGCTTACGCCAATTATGGCTGAAAGGAGTTTCCTTGTTTTTGTTTAATTGTAGCTAGTAATTATGTACACTAGATCTACTTTATATTGTTAATCAATTCCTCCTTTAACCACATGCTAATACTTTTCTATTTTCTTCTACCATTTTCAGAAATCATGGCTAGAATTTAGTTCAATGAATTTCAAGGTGGGAAGCATGAGAACATGGGGTTGTTAGGTGGGTATTTCTTTTGATTATCTCATTCAGATTTTTGGTCCTTTATTCCCCATGTTCACGCCACCTATGGCTGGAATGGAATTAATTTTCCAAGCTTGATTTGTCATCTATTCCCTTGCATTCATACGACAGTAAGGGGGCTGCAAACAGTTGCTTTCTTTGACAAATTAATAGACTAATATCTAAAGTACTTATAGATCTAGCTTTAGGATAGTTTATTTCATGACTTTTCTATGTGTCTCCTTTTTGTGCAGGTTTTACGATGGCATGGGGCTGCCTTGGACTAATTGTTTTCTGGTCATTATATTAAATAATCGCAAATTGGAGCGGACGAACCATCCGCACAAACTTTTTGTGTGAGCTGTTAACATGGCAGTCCCAGTCAACAGCTGACTGGGATTATTTTGTTGACTGGATTACTTTTTTACTATATTAAGTTTAAATTGTTGTAACTTTCAATATATAAGTCCAAAATGAAAAACAATTATATCATCGTTCATCTAAATTCAAGCTCTTCAAAATAAGATCAGTCATGAATATGTTTTGACAACTTAAAAAAAAACCTATTTTTACATGTGTATGATGATACACTAAAATCATATGATTCATTAGTTTTGATATATAATTCATTAAAATTGGTATTATGATTCATTAAAATTGATATTATGATTCATTAATTAATAAGTGGTGAATTAGATTACAAATTTGAACCCGATAAAAATCATTATTGTTTTGTGATGTATTATTATTGTTGTATGGTGTATTCTAAATCTTATACGGTGAATCATGTATTTTTCTTACGTACCAAATATGTTTTGTGTTGTATTATTGTTTAAAAATTTCTTTTTATATGTGACTGATGATTCACTAAAATGATGTTATGATTCATTAAATTTGATATTATGATTCATTGAAATTGGTATTATGATTCATTAACTAATAAGTGGTGAATTAGATAACAAACTCCGGAACCGATAAAAAATTATTATTGTTTTTAGTGTATTATTATTGTATTGTAATAAATTATAAACCTTATATAGCGAATGATGTATTTTTCTTACGTACCAAATATTGTTTTGTGTAGTATTATTGTTTAAAAGTTTTCTTGTTATATGTGACCGATGATTCACCAAAATGATGTTATGAATCATTAAATTTGATATTATGATTCACTAAAATTGGTATTATGATTCATTAACGAATAAGTGGTGAATTAGATAACAAAATTCGGAACAAATAATGAATCATTATTGTTTTGTGGTGTATTATTAATGTTATATGGTGTATTCTAAATTGTATGTGGTGAATCATAAGTGAAGTTGATATATGTTGATATGTACATATAACTAACATAAATTTTTAAACTTGTCGAAACATATCCATGACTGGTCTTGTTTTAAAGAGCTTGAATTTAGATGAACAATGGTGCAAAAATTTTTAATTTTGGACTTATATTTTAAAAGTTATGACTATTTAAAGTTAGTACAAATATTACCATTATTTATTATGCCACATAAGCAGTCCAGTCAGCAAGCTGACTAGACTGCCACATAACAGCCGCACCCATATTAGGAGTGAGCGTCCCGTACGATCTACAGTCTATTAAATAATATGTGGATGATGAGTCACTAAAGTCACATGTCATTTGTTGAAGTTTAAATCATGGTATAAGTATATATATACCAACCGGCTGAAAAGGAAGGTATACATGTACCGTATTTGTTTGGTCAATTAAGTATGCATGTGCATATGATGGTATTAACTATCGTATTAACTTTGTATAACAGCTAAGTAGATAGCTAGTAAGATTAAATTGTTAATTTGACAATCTAAATCATGTCTTATGGGTACATGTATAAACCGGCAACAGTTTGTACAGCAGTAGACTTTGGTTGTTTATCTAAATCGTTTGAATCCTACATGTATATTACCGGTCATGAAAGGACCTTTGCTACAGATTTTTTTTGTTAAATCCATCCCATGTGCATCACCGTTTGCATGTGACTCACTTTACAGATTTGTTGATCATGCATGTTCATGATAACTTCCACTAGGCTATAGTAATTCCACCGTTTTTATTTATTTAATTTGTACTCATGCTCAACGGTGGTGTTACTAGTATACTACCCATTTTTATTTGTTTGCATGCACATACATGTGCTTTGCTATAGAACCGTAGTGCTTATTTGTAGACTAGTGTACTATGACTCAATAATTGCCACAGGTGTATGCTGTTAAATATGAGCTGTATCACCATTAATTTGGTGGTTAATTAAGAGTATATAGACTACCGTAGCATATATGACTTGTTACAGAATTTTGTCTCATTAAGTACAAATGTATTACCGTTAGTTAGGTGGTAGTTGTTACCGTTTTTGTTTGGATAATACCAATGTATTATCGGTAATTTACAAGGTGTATATTAGTAGGTTTAACTTGTCATAATAATGTATACTCTTATATAAGGTAGGTACATTAGGTAGTCAATTGTTTTACTAAGTAAAAGTGTGTAAAAACAATTCCAAATATGCCATATAAAATCGGCATCAATATACTGATTTTTGGACTTGTAAACTTTGCGTTATAATTATTGTTGTAACATTTCCTAAGTATTTACGATATATATTAAATATTAAAATTATGTAGCATAAGTAGTTACATTTTTTAAATGTGTATATCAATTTATTTTAGCATTTATAAATGCTTAGGCAATCGTAAAATATTTACATTGTTCGTTAGTATTTTTTTCACGTTTTTACAGTGAACGTTATTGTGTACCAAGTCGTATAAACGCTCGTATATATTTTTCCTATATGACGCTCTCCTAGTTGAGCTTGTTTCGTAAGGGGTTTAATGCCCGTTAATGTTCGTACGTAAGCATTTATATGCGTACGTGTAACACCCCATTTAAATCCAAACGTGGTTATCTCAAACTTATCACCATAAATACAACATTGCAGCGGATTCATATACATTCCAGGACCTTGCCACGGTCTGACTAACAGAATATACCGAACATTAGTACATACCAATCTTAACCAAATACATATCTTTCTTACAAATCCCCTCACATCTTATACATCTTACTAACTCAAAATGCCATACGAGTGTACATGCACAACTCGTAGGTCACACTTAACCCGTAACACGTCTACCCCATCTTACTCTCGTGACGGCCGCCTCCTGACGTACATCTGTATAGTAAAAACAGCCCCCAAAGGGGGTCAGCACGAATGCTGGTACGATCCTCTCATGGCCCCCAAGCTAACGTGGCTACGACGACTAATTGTCGATAGCATGGAGGTTGATTAGATGCACAAGATAATAGAAAGTGCAATAAACAACAATCCAAATATGAACAATCAAGTTCAAACACAATGAACGACTTAAATATGTTCCCTTAATTAGAGAGTTAATTATTTAACTCCTTAGGTTATGTTTCCTCTTAATCTCAGTCCAACCTTATCTTACCTCAATCTTAGTCTTATCTTAGTCTTAGAAAACAACCATCCTTTAAATAGGGATGGATGTAGCTTATCTCAGTCTTATAATACAAACCATCCTTTAAATAGGAATGGTTGCAACTTATCTCAAACCTTATCTCATATATGCCAACCATTCTCTCATTAGAACTGGTTAACCCTTAGTTCGTTGTTTATTTTCGTAGGGCTTGGTTAACCCTAGCCAGCAGCAGGACACTTACCGGCAATAAACAACATTCTTAAATTGTTGGGGATGTAGGCTAGATCCCCCCATGCCATCTTAATGCCTCCTACCTTGGACTGGATGTCCAATGTAGCTGAGCCGGCAACCGACCCTAGGCAACAAGTCCGAAGACAAGTCCTTAAGCGGAAGTCGGATCTGCTTTTGATACCGACCCCCTTTTCCTTAGCATGCATGACCGGAGTCAGTCCTGGGTTCCTCACTCCCCCCAAGTACCAGTTAGTAGAAGTCTCAAGACAATGTTTGTTGATTAAACCTCTTTCGGTTTTTAACAAACTAATATTAAGGAGTGTTCCTAAGTCTCACTCGATTCCTTACTAAACGTTAGTTAGTAGGTTCTCACGGTAAGTTGTGTTAGTTTTCAAACATCACGCAACAATTCAAATAACATAATGTTCCGGTTGCATGCTTTATCTTGTTTAGTGAGCACACAAAAACAAATAGCACACAAGCCAAGGGACACCTCGTTAGCAAGCAGGTCACAAGAAGAACTGTACCGTTCACCGTTGGTCGTTTGGTTGCTTACTCTCCTCCGGTCCAAACTCTCAAGTCCTAAAACATTGATTCAGTTTTAGGTTGTTAATCACTTAACTTAATTCAACTTAATTAACTTACTTAACCCATAATGTTTCCCCACCTAACACCTCTTAAGTTTTACAACTTAATCTTACAACTTAACTTTTAAGTTTATACTTAACTTAATCCCTTAGGTCTTTATACCTCTAATCATCAATGCCCTCTTAATAGGGTACCATTAATACCACTAAACTTTCTTAGGGTTTCTTTCCTTTTTTTTTAAATCAAAAGGGTCGACCGACCCTACCGACCGACCTTACCCAAGGTCGGTCCATTCTAGAACTTATTACCGTTTGAAAATTTTACCCCGACCGACCTTGCAAGTCCGGTCCCCAAGGTCGGTCCATTCCCGAGAGTTTTTCCCCGTTGAAAATTTAAGCCCGACCGATCTTGTCAAGGTCGGTCCCAAGTTTGGTCGGTTCCAGAGACCAATCCCCGTACAAAATTTTAGACATGACCGACCTTGTAAGTCCGGTCCCAAGGTCGGTCCATTCCAGAGACTCAATCCGTACCTAAAATTCAACCCCTGACCGACCTTGCAAGTCCGGTCCCCAAGGTCGGTCCATTCCAGAAACTTTTCCGGTAGTGTAAACTGGGCTCGACCGACCTTGCAGGTCCGGTCCCCAAGGTCGGTCTGCTCCAAACCTTTGTTCTTAAATTCCCATTTGACTCCAAACTTCTCCACAAGTTCCCCCATGTGTCCTAATACCATTTAGGCACTTAAACTCACCTTAGAACTTCCACCAAACTCTCCAAAACAATTTCCAAAGATCTTCTTAAACATCCTCTCAATACTTTTAAAACTCCTAACACTTAGCACTTATTTCCCTACATTTCCAACTTGTAACCTTACTAAAACTTCAACCAACCCAAGTGTTCCCTCCTTAACAGTTTGAGCACTTCATAAACATCATTTTCCATCTTCAGTTCATTTACCAAAACTTCCTCAAGTCACCTTGCATATCCATGCACAAATTCCTCTCTTTTCCATTTGTTACTCATCATTCCTAAACTCTTGGACATACCTAAACATTTCTTCCCATCCTCTTAGCACCTTAACCTTGTTCTTCTTTACCTTGACCTTCCTACACCCTCTTTAGACATCTACATCTCTTTTACTCAATTTACTCACCATTCTCATGATCTTACACTCTTATACATTCCTAGTCAATTTCCTCGACAATCGACAACATTCTCCTTCAATCTTCACTCCCATCACCTAAGTCCACTCATTACCATCTAACTAAAAGGGAAATTTCACGATATACCCCCGAGGTTTGAGCGAATTTTACGAGATACCCTTGAGGTTTCATTTTCATTACGATATACCCCCGAGGTTTCATTTTTTACGATATACCCTTGAGGTTTCATTTTCATTACGATATACCCCTGAGGTTTCAATTTTATTACGAGATGCCCTCAGTTCAATTCGGATATATTATATTTGTCATATCCTCATTTTACCCTCGCACCATATGCCCTGTAACACGGGTTTATGGTCAAATTTTTTAAAAATTTAAAATATGAACAAAATGCACATAAAAATTAAAGATCAATTAAAATTTTATTTCAATTTTAAAAACATAAATAAAAGTATAAAAAAATTAAAAAAATTATAATCATGAAGGTTTAAAGTAAATAGAAATGACTAACCAACAAAAAAAATAATCTATTTAAAAAACTTATATTGTTACATAACTTAAAAACTATTATAGCGGTGGCTTAAATCATATGCCCCGCAATAACCTCAGGGATATATGGTCAAAGTTTTGTTTGAATTTGAAACTTAAATAAAATGCTTATAAAAATTAAAGTTCATATAAAATTTGAAATCAATATCAAAAATGAATAAAATTAAATAACATAAAATAGAAAAAATTAATAAATAGAAATGACTAAAAAATAAAAAGTAATCTATTTTAAAAAATAAAATAACTTGTTAAGGAGTTACCTAGATGTGTATTAAAATTGTAAAAAGTATAACAATAATATGAAGAATATTCAAAGCAACAATTTCATATAGTACATAGAAAAATCATTATTTTAAATTAGAAAAATAGTATAAAAATCATTTTTTTGTTCTTTAAATATAATTGCTATAATATAAGTTTTTTAAATAGATTATTTTTTTGTTGTTTGGTCATTTCTATTTATTTTAAACTTTTTATTTTTTTAATTTATTTTTACTTTTATTTATGTTTTTAAAATTGAATTAAAATATTAATTGATCTTTAATTTTTCTGTGCATTTTGTTCGTATTATAAATTTTTTAAAATTTGACCATAAATCCATGTTGCGGAGCATATGGTGCGAGGGTAAAATGAGGATATAAAAAATATAATATATTAGAATCTGAACTGAGGGGCATCTCGTAATAAAATTGAAATCTAAGGGGTATATTGTAATGAAAATGAAATCTCAGGGGTATATCGTAAAAAAAATGAAACCTCGGGGGTATCTCGTAATGAAAATGAAACCTCGGGGGTATCTCGTAAAATTCGCTCAAACCTCGGGGGTATATCATGAAATTTCCCGAACTAAAACCTTATTGTTCAACCACTAGTATCCTCTTCACTTACACAAGCTTCCCAAAATTCTCATTGTTATATTCCCTAGTTCATACCTAAATCATCTTAAAGCATTATACACCTTCTCCTTCAAATTTATGCACAAGTCTCACCATCCCTCTTACCATGACTTTGGTGTGTTCAATACACCCATCTAAACTCTAATTTCCTCATAGACAATTCTAGGTCATTCTAAACCTCCAGAACTCCTTAGTTAACTCATTTCCACTCAAATTCCTCAGAATGATCCCTAGTGAATCCTAGGGCATATTAACTCACTACCACCACTTAAACACTTTGTTTTCTACTCAAATTTCCCCATAGCTTCTCTAGTATATTATCATGCCCAAATGCATTGTTTTCCTCATTCAACCATCTCACACACATCAAGTGCTTTCTATCTTACTTTCTCACCCAATTCACTCATTCATAACCAAACTCAATATAATGCAATAATCTTAATTGCATAGCACTAAGGCTCTTAAATAACATGGCTCTTAGCCCTTAAATGACATGAATTTTAAACACTGAATTTCCCACATGTCTAGCTTTCAACCTGCAATTCACCCATCAATCTCCTATAGTATTATGCTCTTAAAATCCATCTTAAACTATATTCTCAACTCATTCCCATTGGCTCCTTAGTCCACAAGTTCTAATCTTGTTTAAATTCGATTTTTCTCTAGGTTATATAACCCATTACACAATGTAAGCTCTAAGCCACATTAGTACCCACCTAAAACTCTTCCTTAAAACTTAAACCACCATTAGGTAAGCAATTTCCTTGTTTTCCTCAATTTCTCTTAACTTTCTCTTTAGGCTTCTTTCCTTGGGAATCCGCGCCACCATTCAACTCCCCTTGGCCAATGGTTCTAATCAATATACAATGACTCTCATGAGTGCTAACAATACACTAACCTTAAGGAGTAAACCCGTTAAAAATGTGTTTTAAGGTCTTAAAATGAATATTTTACCTTGAGTCTTAAGATAGGCTTGGATATGAATCAAGAAGGACCTCCTCTAGCCCTTGGAGGATAGAATCAAGCTCGAACATGGATAAAATGAAGCCCCATGAGTAGTAATTCGGCCATGTAGAAAAGTGGTTTAAACATGGTTTTTTCTTACATTTTCATTACCTTGGATGAATGGAGAACCAAATGGGCTCTTCAACTTGATTTTCCTCCATCAATGGAGTTTTCTCTCTTGGCACCGAAATGGAGCTTTGAATGATTTGAAAATAGCACTTTGAAGCCCTTGACTTAACTAAGAGAAACATGTGTTTTGTTTTGGATTTGGAGCTTTGTGTTGACTTGGACAAGCCATGGAAGTTGAAAAACAATGGAGGGCTGAAGCTTTTACGGTTTGGAGCAGAGAGAATGAAGAAAACGTTGGGGAAGAAGGAAGAATGAAGAGATGAAGAGAGAGGTATGTAAGGTAGATATTTATGTTAAAAGCAAATAGTACTTTCCTTACTTTCTCTTCCCTTTTTTCTTATTTGATGAATCTATAATGACTCATCCCTTAGAAAACCGGCCCCCTCATTACATAAGGCTAGTCATGGTCTTTGTTGACCAACTAATTGACTTATGTTGACTAAACTTAAACTAGTCACTATTTGGCACTATTCACAAATTAGTGCACATATTTGTGAAATTTTTGGTTTCCCACTGATTTAGGCTTCCTAATGTGATACTAATTAGTACACATGTTGATTAAGATGTAATCATATGCATTTAGCCACTCAAAACTCAATTCTAAGACAATTTCTCAAAAAGGTGCTTTACAGAGTCTTAAAGCACATTTTATGTTTAAGCTTGTTTTTGAGCTTGGTTTTCTTTGGTAATTGATTTAACATGTCCATTAGCATGTTAATAAAGCCTTATAATGATATTTGGGTGCTAATCAGAGTCACTCCAAGCTTAGAGCACATTTTTGCCTAAATTGCCCTTAAGGCATTTTCTTGTGTTTTCCTTGGTTTAAATTGTCTACCAATCTTTATAAGGCATATTTTAGCCTTAATACATCATAAATTGATGTTTACTTAGAATACTTAGGTTTGGGGTATTTCAATCTACCCCCCTTAAAAGAGCTTTGTCCCCAAAGTTCCCATGCATCTTATCTTATTAGAATACATGTCTTACCTCATTCCATAGATCATATAGATCATACTTATGTATACTTAAACTCATTGAATCATTAGATCCGCCATATGCTTATACTGAAATATCACACAACATGATTAAGCATGTATAGCACTCAGAATTCTCTTTGTTCCTTTTTGATGATTAAAACAATCACATAATTTTCATCGTATTCTCCCATGTCACCAGTCCGTAGACAATGGCTCATTCGTCCTCGTCACCATGGACCAGAATACAAAACAACTCTATTCTCCCCATGTCACCGGTCCGAAGACAAAGGCTCATGCGTCCTCGACTTCATGGGTGAGACTCAGTAAAAAGGAAATCCTTTTTACGAGGTCAAGTGAGGGATAGTTCCCTCTATTTGAAAATACAATCAACTCCAATTTCGTTTTATCCTAAAGCCTCTATCCATAGCGTGATTTAATTGTGTCCACTGGTAGGGAGTTTCAGGAATCATCCGACCCTGATGTGATCAGCATCAGTGTAGAACTATCCTTCCACCCCAATTTTGTGTTCGGTTTCCCTTGATCCCTAGAAATCAAGTTCCACCTCCCACGTCATTTTCAAACATCAAATAATTCACTCATTTCCAATTTTCTATCTTTTAGTTCTTCTAATCATAATCAATACATCTCCAAGGTGTGGACTTAGTCCATCAATCATTCTCAGTTCATCTCTTAGTAATTACCTCAAGGCTCTCATTCTTACTAAGTTCTATATCAGTCTCATATCAATTCTCACCATCTTATATCTCATAGCGTTATCTTATTCTTATCTCACATGTAGTTTCATACCGACCCATATCTCATATATTCCATATTCCTTAAGTCTCCTTAATCCTCTTCACCAGTTGTCTTAACTTGTACTCACACCGGAGTTAACAAGGTAGGTACTTAATATGTATGGTATTCACATCTTCTGTGTGCAATAACCATGATTTATCTCAAAATGTTTATGTAAAACAAATTCTCCAATTCTTTTGTGCTATGCACATCGTAGTTTACGTACTCAGTACATAAACATACGCTCAGTGGTTTTCACTCTACCCCCCTAAAAATGGATTACGCCCACGTAATCAACACTATATCATTCTTGAACATATATAGGTTCAAGATGTCTAATTCTCACCAAGCATTTTAGCTTACATGTCATCTATCTCACTTCTAATTCGATCAGAAATGACTTAGTCTCTGTATCGAGGATTCTTAACGGTACTTATACCATATTCTTAACTTAGTTTGATCTAATCTCAAAGATACTAAAGCATTCAGTTGCTAAGTCTTATATTTGTTCCATTGGAAGGTGTGTGGTACATCATTCCTTTTTCCGGTTCATCAGGTATGTGAAACCTCTTTAAGTTACCGGTCCGCTAGCTTCCGCTGCGCGACTCTGATAGTCTTAGGCTTAACTGCCTCTCTTATCCTTTTATAGTATTGTATATCTTTCTCCTGCGTGCTTATGGTTTAGCACTAAAGGTCTTTCAATGGACACGTGTTATCTTTATATATACACGGCCTTAATGAGTAATAGCTCGACTATCCAGTCTCCCTGGAGATCTGATGTTTGTATTCTTAGTGTTTTCTCAAGTATCTAAATCGTTCTTTTCAACTGACCTTTGGTCAGAGGATGATTCTTAATCTGAAACTACTGTTTAGTGCTTATTGCGCTGTACAGTTTATCCTTAACTTCTTAAGACATGTCCAATGTCTGTACTTAACCATCCGTGCTTCCCCCACTCCATAGTCCTTAATTATTTGTTCTCTGATTCCTTTGTGTCGTTGGTTCAACTGAGTTTCTTTTCTTCGATTGTTTGTGGTAGTAGCTGCTCTCGTCTGATCTTGCGTCGTTGTCCGTGGTACGGAGCCGACTACTTCCCGTGTTCCTTACACCACTCGTCCACATGCATGGGGTACCTTACTGGTACATTACTACTTACCCGACTAACTCATAAATGAGAGTGTCAGGCCTGCAAGCCCCTGTGGGGTGCAGTCATCCCACATCTCGTTTAAGTAAACTCATAGTGTCCGTCACACGTTTAGCTATTGCTAATTATGAAGTATTCTACTGTCGATCTCCTCTTTCACCGTTCCATAATAACACTTATTGTTCTTCTTGAATTTAATCAAGGGAAATCCATTTACTACGTTGTTGGGTATTGTATGCTCTAGTTCTTTCTGTATCTCGTACTGATTCGGTCTCTTAGTAACTGAGGTTTCTTTCCATAGAGCCTCTTATCTTATTTCTCATATTTGGTCTACTAGGAATGCACTTCCAGTTCCTTAAGGAATGGGTAGTGTGCTTCCTGTCAAATCTTACCTAACCAGGTCCAGACTACTGACATCAATACGCAGTTCGTCTTCCATCTTATTCCCTTACTTATACTGGTCTTAGCTCATAAATCTAATTGCCTCAGTGTCAATATTTGACGGCTCATACATAATGGTCGCTTTAATGCGCTCCATGGCGTAATCCACTTATAAAGGTATTGTCCTTATGACTTCTGCTACCGTGGTAGTTGGCCTTTACCATGTTGCCCATTGATGGCGCAACTACTTACTCATTTACTCTAACATCTTATCTTATATTCAATCCCTTCTTGGTGTAAACACACTGGGAGTTCTCTAATTTCGGTGTTTGGCGGTTGTCATACCGTGCTGTAAAATGGTTATCTCTTCATACGAAGGTGTTCTACTTCAATCTCAGGTTCATAAGTAGGCTAATTTTTCTCACATTCTTTCATCCTTTATGATGTTATTTACCATGTAATTTAACCGGTTACTGAAGAAGTCATCCGTTTAATCACAAGATCTTCTGAGTGTTGGTCACTTGACGTGCCATTCTGTGCACTCACCATGTTTATCTCTGACGATCACTGATTCTTAAATCCTGGGTGTTGGATATGAGGTCTGTCTCTGCAGCCTTCCTTATTACTCAAGTGTATCTGGTATGTTCTAAGGTAATCTCGGTTTACAGTTTTCATTCTCTAACGAAAGTGTATTACATCTCTAATAAGTGAAGCCCTTTTTGAGGGGTTTATTCCCACTCATGGCCTCACAACAAGGAGAGGTATCCCCACCCTAAAAGGCATGGTTCGTTCTCCGCCCCTGTCAATGTACTATCCCACTATTCTCATTGGGCCCTTTCCTGGCAATATTTCCCACAATCTAAGTTATAGGTTGATAACCGTTCTTATCTACAAATTGTAGTTCATTCATAGCTTAACAAGCTCTCTTACAACTTACTGCGCCTCGGGCTCTGATGTGGTTAACATCCTTGGATCGTAGGCTCTTAGTGCTTAATGTCTCAGTTCATTACTTGTACTCTTACTCATCTGTAGGTTATCCTCATAAGCTTCTGGTCCTTTGAACACTATCCACCGTTAAGTTACATATTAAATGTAGTATCGGGTTTCATGGTAAGTTGTTGCATCCTGCTTCCAGCTATGGAAGTTTATTCAGGTGATCTGAGGTTACTTAGTGTCTTTGACATTACTGTCATTTTATTTGACTTATGTCTTTTAGCAAATAAAGCTGAGTTCGTATTAGGCGTTTGCCTTACGGTGTCCAAGTTGGATGTCATCCAGGCCCTCCTGTGCTTCCATCTCAACGCTTTGTTCAACTTCCGTTGACTATGCCACCCGTCAATGATAAATTATACTTGGGTGTTAATGAGTTAGACAAAGATTAACTGTCATTCATCAATTTGCTCGGCTCGACTATGCCCGCTCTGTGGGGTAGTCCTCTGAGCTTTCCTTTTCCAGGTTGTACGTCTTTAATCCTTAGTAGGTTATAGCTTACGTTCATTTCCTTTATCCCTGTTCTTGGGTTTTCCAACATCTTCATTGAAGAATGCTTATTACTGGTATTCTTAGTGATCAATCTGGGAGTCTTATCCCATTCTTGTTGAAGTCGTTGTGTCAACAATCTCCACTGTATTATGTAACACTTCCCGGTATGTTATTGCTTACATATCGTCTTGCTCGGATCACTGAGCGATCTCTTAGGTTTCCTCTTGGAGTTCAGGATTGGTGTTCTTACCGTACTGTCGGTTGTTGTTGTAGTAGGTTATACCGTTGTTAAATTTATATCGTTTAGTATTTCGTCCAAGTTCAGCTCCCTACTGACTGGTGTATCCACTCATCTCATCATGGTCAGGCCGTCAGGCCCTTCCAAGGTCTCATTCTCCTGTTCTTATAGATTCACACTCCGGTATTGCTACAACTGTAGCGTTCTCCTATCTCGCCATGGTGGCTTCCATATAACTTAATCGTGGTAGCACTTGCTACGGCAAGTGCGCCATGCAGGATGGCTACTGGTACCATGTACGTCGGTAGTGGTACTTCCTCCTAATCTCCATGTAATTGGTAGTCCTCGGGACTCCTTCGATGTTCTCTTATTTTGGATAACTAGCCATCCGGCAGTTTCCTGGTTATTTCGATAGTACTGTCATTTATCAGGGTGTTCCTCTTTCTGAGGGAACCCCTTATTATTTTCTTAAGTCTTAATCCTCGCTCCCGTTTCCACACATATTGTCGTGGTTACTAAGTAATGATCCTCCTTTAGGCACTACATCGTAGTCCTATTCTGGTATGCAGTCGTATGAGTTTTTTTACTGTCGTCTATTATATCTGTAACACCCCTACCGTTAATACAATGCTTACCGTCCAATCTCCTTACACATCAGATACACGCAGCGGATGCATACTTACATACAGTGGGTGATACAATGCCGTTAGTCACCCACGTGACTAACAAGGCTACTACTTCTACATACAGCATCGGTCTGATGGACCGGAATCCCGAGTACTACACATCTATAATACATACTCCATTCATCAATCAAATACAACAATGCTCCATTCAATACTTACTCCTCCGTAATCCATACAATACAATATACTTAACCGAGTCTACTAGGATCCTTATGCAATTATAATGTCTCTTCCAAGTTCATACATACTCACTAGGAGTCTACGTCTACCCATTCCTCACAACTACTTACTTTCTAAGTACAAGGGTGTGCCGCCGGTCTCTTACCTTGACCACATCCGCTTCGGGTACCTGCACTGCATACTAAAAACGTTCCCCCTAGGGGGTCAGCTTTCGCTACGTATGATAACCGCATACCCCGCGTACTAGTGAGGGTACGCCGACCACTTGGTCGAATACATGCAGTTCATTTTCATTCAAACATACATGCATATATGCTCTTATACACAGTACAATAATACTTACGCAAGCATACATACATACACTTCATTACTTACAAGGAATACAATATAACCATCCAATACATATTTACCTTCTTCCGAATACACATACTCATTTCATACACAATATGCAATACTTGTTAGCTTCATTGCTCCACCCGGGTTAATCGGGTGGAGATTACTCTTTTACTCGTTACTTCATACATACGCATACATACTCATACTCATACTCATACTCATACTCATACTTACTTACTCTTACTCTTACTCATGTTAAGTCATCGGGACCTCCGGCCCTGGGGACTACTCCATCCCACCTCCGGGATTTACTTGACTCACCAATCCGGGATGCTACCCACTTAAGGGATTTGGGCCGCGGACCAGTTTAAGAGTGAGGAATCGGATCCAACCTCTTGTGTCTCCTCATCCTCACGCGTGGCCGAAGCTATATCGGACTTCTACTCATTCCAGTTTACTCACTTAAGTTAGGAGTTAGGTAGTTAGGAATTAGCATAAGTCATTCATACCAGCCACATACCCAGGTACAATGCTCAATACTCATTTACACAAAATACAATACAATACTTAAGTACAATACAAGATTCGAATACAAGTCATCATCATTCATATGTTTCATGAATTATACAAACTAGTGTTCAAGACTTTAAATATCAGGAACAACATAAGTCAAGCACAGATAAGTGCAATATAGTCCGATTCATGCATTTATCTTATTTAGGTGATCAAATAAGCACACAAATCGGGGTAACCAGATTAGGATACAGGGCATGAAGAAATCATACCTTTTTCTGCAATTTACTTTACCGGTGTGTTCTTGTTCTCTAGTCCTTATTTGTTCCTCGAGTCCTATTCTTGGACCCCCGGCTACATGCCAAACGGTTCAATCAGTACTACGCATTACATTACATGCATAATTGCTACTCCCGTACTTACCCCGTTGTCCCGTTGTTTCGGTTTCACTTGCTGTTCTTATACTTACACATTGTTTACTTTCTTCAAGTTTATTCCCTTACTTAGCCTTGGTATATACATGTGTGCACATATGTATATGTGGGTGTACACATACATATATATATATATATATATATATATATAATATAATTATAATAATACATTTTTTTGTCTTGACTCGACCGACCTTACCCAAGTCCGGTCCCAGGGTCGTCGAAGTCAGTAGGGAAATGCGCCTGGAAAATTTCAGGGCCGACCGACCCTGCAAGTCCGGTCCCAAGGTCGGTCCATTCCAGTGAGTTACAGACGGAAAGTTGTTTGCCCGACCCCTGCAGTCCGGTCGCAAGGTCGGTCCCAAGGTGGCTATATAGTTAGCTTCAGACGGAAAATTTTTGAGTCGACCGACCTTGCAAGTCCGGTCACAAGGTCGGTCCATTCCAGTAGGTTACAGACGGAGAATTTTCTGGTCCGACCGAACTTGCAAGTCCGGTCGCAAGTTCGGTCCATTCCAGAAGCTTTCCCGTCTTTGTAAATCTGGGCTCGACCGACCTTGCAAGTTCGGTCCCAAGGTCGGTCCAGTCCAGTAATTGCATTTTTATTTCTGTTTTCAGTTCTAAACTTTACCCATTGCTTCCCCAATCTTCCTACATATAATCCCACATGTTTAGACACTACTTAGGCCCTCCAAATTGCCTTAGTTCGTTCCCCAAATCCTTTACTCATTTCTAAATCCACATGCACAATTTCTCACACTTTCTTTCAACACTTACGATAGTTTTCTTTCCTCTTATGCTACAGATTTTCATACTCCAATTCCTACCTCCAATACTTCTCAACCACATGCACACAGTATCATTCCAAATACATTTCCAATGCCATTTGCCCTACCTTACCCAAGTCCAACCTCTTTTTACCATTCTTGCACCCTAATCTTTCCTAACTTCTCCAGGCATATTAATACACTTTGCTACAGATTTTTGCACTTCTTACTTTCTCATACTACTACTACCATTCTATAGCTACTAAACATCTCTACTAACTCCAATACACACCTTGGTTTTCCCATTTACCAAGTCATCCACACATGTACATATTCTACCAAAATTGGCCATAGTTCATCTACTTTTCTTACTTGGCCACACATACCAAATCTCACCAAATTCATTCCTAAACTAGCCACACCCATACAAGGGTCCTACCAGCAATTAAGCAAATAAAAATCCATCCCAATACATCAATACTCCATCAAACATCAATACTAATACTCATACACAACCATTTGGCTCCAAGGCCTACAATTCACATACTATTGCACAATTACTCAAACTTCCACAATTACATTACTAATACATTATTTTGGGTTCCTTAATTAGTTCCCCCATTCCCATTACTCTAATGCAATTAGAACTTAACATTAGGAAGGAGCTCTTACCTTGAGCTTTTAATTCCTTCTTTCTTTCTCATTTTTCCTCCTTCTCCTTTCTTGCCTCAAAATCGTTTATGTGGGGGAATGGAGTTTCCAAACTCCATTCCCATCACCCAATGAACACAAAACAACTACAATTAATATACTAACCTTTAATTTAATGCTAGTTCATTGAAATGCTTAAAGCAAGATTTCTAGGGTTTACCTTTGGAGAGTTTAGATGGGGTTTTAGCCCTTGGTTCAAGAAGGTGAATCCACCACCATTGCAAGGTTGATATTATGCTCAAAAGAGAGAGAGAAAAAAAAAGGCATTACAAAGAGGCAAAAATCGGTTATGAAGTAAGGTGGGGAAAACATGAGTTTTTCATGTAGATTTTTACCTTGTTGGAAAGAGGAGACTCCAAGCTCCATAATGGTGTGCTTTTCTCTTCAAATGGGGAAAACCCATGGAGATGAAATTCATCCTTTTCGAATTTTGAAAAGAGAGAAATGTAGAGGATGATGAGGGGATTACAAATATGTAATTATTTTTGTGATTGGAGCTCAAATGGAGGTAGAGCATGGAGGTAAAGTGAGGTTGCCATTGTTGTGGTTGAAGCTCTCAAAATCGCAGCCCCAAGGGAGAAGAAAGAGAGGGAGTACGATGGGGAAGGAGGAAATGGAAGAGAGAGAAGAAAAGTGAGGAAAGAGAGTGTTCCTTTACCTTTTGTATTCTTTTCTTTCTTCTTTCTTTTCTCCTTTCTTTATTTACTTATTTGTTGTGTGTGAGAGGGAAGGGCATCGGCTGTGCACAGCCCTTTGTGGGTTTTTTTTTAAATTTTATTTATGAAAGTGGACACACTAATTTGGTTTATTTATGTTTCTACCCCACAACTTCCTGTTTTTGACAGTTTTTCACTATTTTCTCGTTTTATTGATTTTATTGGTTATTAAGCTTTCATAAATGCTTAATAATATTTATTTAATGACTTATAATTTTTACGGGTTTGTTTGACCACTTAAAATCATGTCTTCGGGTTTTCTCGAAAAACGTGCGTTAAAGCTCTATTAGCGTTTTAATACATTATTTGGATCTGTTTTCTTCAGGAGTTGTTCCCATATATTATTTAGGTCTTATTAAACCTTTAGAATCCATATAATACTCTAACCGAGGTCTCATACCTCCTATGGTTATTTAACGCTTATTTAGCGTTTTCCGCTTTCTAAGAGTTTATTTACTCTTTTGGATTTATTTTTCCTTACTAGTATTAATTAGGTACCATTAAGCCCTTAAATACGTATTAGATTAATTTTAATCCCTATATTTAAGTTCGGGGTATTTCAATCTACCCCCTTAAGAACTTTGTCCTCAAAGTTGTTCGAGGTTATAGGTTTACAATGCTTACTCATTCTTACGTGTCTAATACCAAAGCCATACCTTCTTCCTCCTTACAATTCCCAAATCCATTACTCAGGGTCTCTACATACCATACCATACCAATGTACTATAATTACTCCAATCCGCATTACTACCAACCATCCGGTTCCTTATTACAAAATTTATACATACATACAGTGCAAAGCTATCCCCAAAGCAATGCAATACACATTACAATCCCGCAGGCACTCAGGTCATCTAGACACAGGACTCCTCTATGTCCCGCTGCCCTTGGAATAATACAACCTGCTACACTACTATCTTCTCCGGTATAAACTTCTAGCCAATCCTTACTCTCAGTCTAAGGAAGATCCTTCCCAACAGCTAATTAGAAATCTTTCTAAGGCATCCAACTCCATGTTCCAAGTTACATTCATTACTTCTATCCTATGCGTGATTCTTGTGACCACTTGAGGGGAGCTTCAAGAATCGTTCGACCCTGATGTGATCAGCATCAATGTTGAATTATCTTTCCACCCCAATTTGTGTTCGGTTTCCCTTGATCTGATCAGGATCAAGTTCAGCTTCCCACATCAGTTTCAAACAAACAAATAATTTAATTGTTTTCATTTTCTATCTTTTTACTCTTCTAGTCGTGATTATGAATTCATACATCTCCAAAGGATGGAATCAGTCCATCGATCGTCCTCACTCTACTTCCCAAATGCTTTACTCCGTGGTTCAATACCTAGATGCTCACTTCATCGACTGTTACTACTTCCATTCACTACTCTCCTTCATCTCAAATGTTCTAGCTAGGACTACGGTACTTATGAAATTCAGTTGTTCTCAATTCACTTCAAATGACGTACTTACGAATACACTACTCATGGCTACACTCCTCTACTACTCTTAATCAATTCGTACTACTTCTTTACGGGTTACAATACTTGTGGAGCTCCGTCCACTACCCATTACTCTTCTTTACCAACATTCTTACACTGTGTACAAGATGGGTATATTCACCCTATGGTATTTGCATGTCTAATGCTTATTTACCATAATTACAATATGAATGAGTACTTATGTTTATTTAACATAGTATCAATCATCAATTTGGTTCTCATTTGTGCTATGCACATTATGGTTTATGTGTTTTATTCACAAAACTTACATTAAGCGGTTTTGCTCTACCCCCCTTAAAAGGGATTACGCCCACGCAATCTACCATATGTTATTATTATTAAACTTTGGTTTAATCAGTCTGGCAAACTGAAGCGTTTAGCTTCACTACCGTATACTATACAATATGCTCTGGTCAAAGGGATCTTAACCATACCAATGGTTTAGTCTTTGCACCAAGGATTTGTATATGAGTTTATTTAACTCATCATTAATTCGGTTCTAGCCTATTAGGCTTCAAGCATTAATAGCCATTTTGTTATACTTACTAGGTATATTGTCTCCTAGCTAGGGCCCACTAGCTTCTGCTGCGCGACCTTGATAACTCGGATTATTCACCCTTCTTGTTATCCTTAATGTGCTATACATCACCTTCTTATCCGTCTATTATGGGAATAAGGTTTACTAAACAATTGCGGTATTCTTTTACCGTGTTTGAACTCAATGAGTTTAATATTTATAACCAGCTCTCTGGTAATCTGTTGCACATGTTATTTGTGCTTCCACGATTATTCATTAAGTTCCTCCGACTTATTGTCGGGCGAGGTTAAGTCACTACTCAGTTATAGTGCTTCCTCTGTTGTCACTAGCTTCTGAATTATACCAGTTCTTCTGGTTCAGTACAAGTGTTCTTTACTTGTATGACCTTGCATTGATATGCGTCGGTCCTAGTGACTTTCTAAAGTCTCCTTTCACCCTTTTATTCTATTGGAATTCGCATTTGTGAGTGTTAGTGTGTTTCACACTCTTCGTGCTTCTTTGGCCTTAGGCCGCACGGTCTGTTCCCAAGCTTGCTTAATTGGCTTATGTCGTATTCGTTGGTGAAAAGAAGGGTTTACTACGGTTTACATTCTCCATATCCTTAGCCATCCCATTAGATCATTAGCTGCACAAGTGCAATACCAAAACACTCAGTCATACAGAGTGCAGAGCGTAAACGCTTGACCGTAAGTCACTTATGTGATAGAATAGGATATTTATGCATGTTGTCTCGTACTTATACTCCGTGTCATTATCTGCTACTTCCTCATATCGGTCGCTTGTTGCGCACCGTATTCTTACTCATTATACCACGTCGTTTTTACTGTTTCTGTTACTGTGCTAGTTTCTCTTTACTCATTGTCATTGTCATTGGCACCATTCCCTTATGGTGTGAATACCCTGGGGTTTCCAATGTTCGTGTGTATGACGGTTGTCGTAGCATACTGTAATACTATTATATTCCCATTGTGGGGATGTTTTATCTCAATTTAGGTTTCATGTGTAGGTCAGCTTACCTCACATTACTTCCTCATTCAAGATATAGTCTGTCAAATATCTTGGTTGAACAAGGATGAAGTGGTTTATCGGTTTACGAGCTCTCTTGAGCGCCGGTTATTCATGGTGTGCAATGTGCACTCTCATTATTTGTTTTTGACAATTACTGTCTCCTAAGTGCTGAGCATTGATCATAGGCTCTATTTGTGCAATTTATTTTGGTAAGTACATCACCGGGACATCCCAAGAAACTTCAAGGGTTTTTTCTGGTCCCGTTCTCCAATTGAGGAGTACTCTGTCATTGGTAAATGAGGGTTCTTGTTGAGGGGGTTAGTTTCCACTCATAGACCTCATGACGAGGTTCACCATGTTGGTGTTTATACAATGGTTCACACGTGCTTAGGTGCATATGGTGTTTGCTTACTCCTTTACGTCGTAATGGTTTGGAAATCTCATTTCCTTATTCCATCGCCCCTTGGCAATATCTATTGCGTGGGCTTTATTGTTATAGTAGATGGAAGCCTTTTCTAAGGCTCACATCATCACCGCATTGGTGGTCTTCGGTTAACGAGGGGTACCATCCCTTGGGTTTCTCGTAGTGTCCAATGTGGATTAGGCCAATTTGGCATTATCCTGATTCTTATGCCTCCGTGTTATTATTGCTACAGTAGGCATGAAGGGCAATTAAAAGCTTGTCAACTGTATACTAGGCTGGTGCTCTAGTGACAGTGACACTGAGATGGCCATTACTCCAAGCCGCTCAGGATGTTGGGTTGAACTGATGGTCCAGTTGTTGATTTCTTGTCGTATGAGATAATATCTCTTGCAAGTCTTGCTCTCAAATGGTGTGGGTTATGCAACCATTAAGGTTTACATAACGTAGTTGGTTGATGATTGTTAAGCCGTATTGCTGCGAGCTATGCTCCTATAAGCTGCTTATACCTGTTTTCACTCCTTGTATACCATCATAGGATGGAGATATTACTGGGCTCCATGGCAAGTCGTGACATCACGCTTCCGTTCGTAGGAGACCCCTTTAAAAATCCGGTGCTGATCAGTGCTTTCTTGTAACTTAGGGTATTCCCTATTAAGTGAAATCCCTTCGGTGTCCTAACCGAGTGTTCGTTTAGCTTCCGTGCTCATATCATTACGCTTGTTCACTGTTGTTACGCAGACACCCTTCAAGGATCGCTACTGGGTGTTGGTAGTTATGCCGTTACATCCGGCTAATGTTTATAACATGGGTTGTCCTCTATACCATCTTATGGTATTGTATTAAGTTATTCCCTTTAGGTTTATAACATCTCACGTCGTTGGGTAGACTTTTTTATTCTTGCTCCTAGCGCTTGCGTCTAGGTTTAATATTCCCTTCAATGCTGGGTTTTACTTTATGGTGATCTTGTAATTGCTCTAGGGAGTTCTGTCCCGTTCGTCGAGCATTGTGGTGTTCATGTTTAGGCAGTTGCCTTACCGTGTCGGGCTGGGTATACTTCCCAGCTGTCAGGTAATTGCTTGGATTATTTGAGACATATCCAATGTCTATACTTACTAGTATGTGCTCTTTGCACTTCCTAGTTCTTATTCTTCATCTTCAGATGGATTCTCTGAGTTCCTTTATACTTGATCGTCTGAGGTGTCCAGCTGTTATGATTCGAACTCACTCATGGTCCGTAGAACGGAGTTGACTACTTCCCGTGTGTCGCACACTACATGTATACATACGTGGGGTACCTTGTTGATACGTTACCACTTACCCAACTATATGTCAGGCCCGCAAGCTCCTTCGGAGTGCGGTTGTCCCACATCCCATAATTGGGTACACCCGTAGTGTTCGTCGCACGCCTAGGTGAAGTATTCTATTGTCAGCTCCTCTTGTATCATTCTATGATACTCACCGTAATTCTGTTGGTTTGGTTTTAAAATCCAAGGTTCAAAAGAAGGTTTGTGGTTTTGAAAGGAAAATTTGGTTTTAAAATCATGGTACGGTGTTAAAAGAAGTCCTTCATGGCATAGCCATGCTCAGATTCTTGACCCAGTCCAGCTTCCTGCTGACTGGTATACTCTTAATACAGTGGTCGGGCCGTTAGGCCTTTCCAGGGTTTCGTTCTTTCAGTTTAGGACATTTAATCCCGTAGTTGCTTCATTGCTGTCACGGTACATTACTATGTACTTGTGACGTGTTAGTGTTCCTTCACATATTCATGTTCTTACTGCACTTCCGTGGCAAGTGCGTGGTAGTGGTGGTTTTTGAGTAATCCTATACCGATCACGGTATGGTTTCCATTCGTGTTTGTTAGTCTTGTTGACGCTTCCCTTGATCTTATTGATCTATAATTGGTATACTCGATCCCTTAGGTAGCTTCTTGGTGGTCTAGACATGGCTGTCGTAGATCTGGGTACTTCTCCAATCCTTGGAGATCCCCACCCTATTTGGTTTAGTGTCGTTCCTTGTGGCTCGTTCCCATACATTTATTGTGGTTATTGAGCCTTAGCTTGTTTAGGCACTACTCTTGTAGTCCTATTGGTTATATCTCATGGTTGTTCTTGTAGTGGTCTGAGCTATATTGGCCAAGTATTGCAACCTTTTGGCGTTGTAATTTGGAGTTAATCGCTTCCGACTATGTCCTTAGCCAGCTAGCATACCGTTGGTGGTATTATTCAAGTATCACTATCCCGTAGACTTGTGTCTCGGGTTCCGTTACTGCTCCCTTTTTCCGCGTCGTTGCACGCTTAGTGCTCCTTTTTCCTGCTGCTGGTTGGTTAGCCGGTTTTGCGACTGCTAAGCACGTCGCCCCATGTTGTTGCATGTTGTAGTCTCCTTATGGTTGGAGTTCTCATTCTTCCGCCATTAAGTGCGGGTATTGTTGTTCAACCGGGATCCATCTCCAGGACTTCCAATTCCGGGAATCTACCATATGTCGGTTCCTGTTACTGTGTGATTGCTTCACAACTGCCAAATCGGGTTTTTCCCGAGTATGAGAAGACTTTTCTTCCCTCTGGCGTCCTTTCCCAAGTTATACAATGGGGTTTGCGGCGGGCGGGACTGGTATTGTAGGTATCTGGTACTCACCGTAGTTCCTAACTAGCATATTTCTAATGCTAACACTCAGCCCTTAGCCCTAAGCTTCTAAGTCCTAACTCGGTATTACCTAAACTCGGTATTTCCAGTCATCAGAGCGATACTTCGCTCTGATACCACTTTTTGTAACACCCCTACCGTTAATACAATGCTTACCGTCCAATCTCCTTACACATCAGATACACGCAGCGGATGCATACTTACATACAGTGGGTGATACAATGTCGTTAGTCACCCACTTGACTAACAAGGCTACTACTTCTACATACAACATCGGTCTGATGGACCGGAATCCCGAGTACTACACATCTATAATACATACTCCATTCATCAATCAAATACAACAATGCTCCATTCAATACTTACTCCTCCGTAATCCATACAATACAATATACTTAACCGAGTCTACTAGGATCCTTATGCAATTATAATGTCTCTTCCAAGTTCATACATACTCACTAGGAGTCTACGTCTACCCATTCCTCACAACTACTCACTTTCTAAGTAAGGGGTGTGCCGCCGGTCTCTTACCTTGACCACATCCGCTTCGGGTACCTACACACTAAAAACGTTCCCCCTAGGGGTCAGCTTTCGCTGCGTATGATAACCGCATACCCCGCGTACTAGTGAGGGTACGCCGACCACTTGGTCGAATACATGCAGTTCATTTTCATTCAAACATACATGCATACATGCTCTTATACACAGTACAAAATACTTACGCAAGCATACATACATACACTTCATTACATACAAGGAATACAATATAACCATCCAATACATATTTACCTTCTTCCGAATACACATACTCTTTCATACACAATATGCAATACTTGTTAGCTTCATTGGTCCACCCGGGTTAATCGGGTGGAGATTACTCTTTTACTCGTTACTTCATACATACGCATACATACTCATACTCATACTCATACTCATACTCATACTCATACTTACTTACTCTTACTCTTACTCATGTTAAGTCGTCGGGACCTCCGGCCCTGGGGACTACTCCGTCCCACCTCCGGGATTTACTTGACTCACCAATCCGGGATGCTACCCACTTAAGGGATTTGGGCCGCGGACCAGTTTAAGAGTCAGGAATCGGATCCAACCTCTTGTGTCTCCTCATCCTCACGCGTGGCCGAAGCTATATCGGACTTCTACTCATTCCAGTTTACTCACTTAAGTTAGGAGTTAGGTAGTTAGGAATTAGCAGAAGTCATTCATACCAGCCACATACCCAGTTACAATGCTCAATACTCATTTACACAAAATACAATACAATACTTAAGTACAATACAAGATTCGAATACAAGTCATCATCATTCATATGTTTCATGAATTATACAAACTAGTGTTCAAGACTTTAAATATTAGGAACAACATAAGTCAAGCACAGATAAGTGCAATATAGTCCAATTCATGCATTTATCTTATTTAGGTGATCAAATAAGCACACAAATCGGGGTAACCAGATTAGGATACAGGGCATGAAGAAATCATACCTTTTTCTGCAATTTACTTTACCGGTGTGTTCTTGTTCTCTAGTCCTTATTTGTTCCTCGAGTCCTATTCTTGGACCCCCGGCTACATGCCAAACGGTTCAATCAGTACTACGCATTACATTACATGCATAATTGCTACTCCCGTACTACCCCGTTGTCCCGTTGTTTCGGTTTCACTTGCTGTTCTTATACTTACACATTGTTTACTTTCTTCAAGTTTATTCCCTTACTTAACCTTGGTATACTTACATGTGTGCACATGTATATGTGGGTGTACATATATATATATATATATATATATATATATATATATATATATTATATATATATTATAATTAATTAATTACATTTTTTTTGTCTGACTCGACCGACCTTACCCAAGTCCGGTCCCAGGGTCGGTCGAAGTCAGTAGGGAAATGCGCTGGAAAATTTCAGGGCCGACCGACCTTGCAAGTCCGGTCCCAAGGTCGGTCCATTCCAGTGAGTTACAGACGGAAAGTTTTTTGCCCGACCGACCTTGCAAGTCCGGTCGCAAGGTCGGTCCATTCTAGTAGCTTACAAGACGAAAATTTTTGAGTCGACCGACCTTGCAAGTCCGGTCGCAAGGTCGGTCCATTCCAGTAGGTTACAGACAGGAGAATTTTCTGGTCCGACCGAACTTGCAAGTCCGGTCGCAAGTTCGGTCCATTCCAGAAGCTTTCCCGTCTTTGTAAATCTGGGCTCGACCGACCTTGCAAGTTCGGTCCCAAGGTCGGTCCAGTCCAGTAATTGCATTTTTATTTCTGTTTTCAGTTCTAAACTTTACCCATTGCTTCCTCAATCTTCCTACATATATCCCACATGTTTAGACACTACTTAGGCCCTCCAAATTGCCTTAGTTCGTTCCCCAAATCCCTTACTCATTTCTAAATCCACATGCACAATTTCTCTCACTTTCTTTCAACACTTACGATAGTTTTCTTTCCTCTTATGCTACAGATTTTCATACTCCATTCTACCATCCATTACTTCTCAACCAATGCCACCATTAGCATTCCAAATACATTTCAAGCCATTGCAATACCTATACCCAAGTCCAACACTCTTTTTACCAATTCTTGCACCCTAATCTTTCCTAACTTCTCCAATGCATATTAATACACTTTGCTACAGATTTTGCACTTCTTACTTCTCATACTACTACTACCATTCTATAGCTACTAAACATCTCTACTAACTCCAATACACACCTTGGTTTTCCCATTTACCAAGTCATCCACACATGTACATATTCCTACCAAAATTTGGCCATAGTTCATCTACTTTTCTTACTTGGCCACACATACCAAATCTCACCAAATTCATTCCTAAACTAGCCACACCCGTACAAGGGTCCTACCAGCAATTAAGCAAATATAAATCCATCCCAATACATCAATACTCCATCAAACATCAATACTAATACTCATACACAACCATTTGGCTCCAAGGCCTACAATTCACATACTATTGCACAATTACTCAAACTTCCGCAATTACATTACTAATACATTATTTTGGGTTCCTTAATTAGCTCCCCCATTCCCATTACTCTAATGCAATTAGAACTTAACATTAGGAAGGAGCTCTTACCTTGAGCTTTTAATTCCTTCTTTCTTTCTCATTTTTCCTCCTTCTTCCTTTCTTGCCTCAAAATCGGTTATGTGGGGGAATGGAGTTTCCAAACTCCATTCCCATCACCCAATGAACACAAAACAACTACAATTAATATACTAACCTTTAATTTAATGCTAGTTCATTGAAATGCTTAAAGTAAGATTTCTAGGGTTTACCTTTGGAGAGTTTTAGAAGGGGTTTTAGCCCTTGGTTCAAGAAGGTGAATCCACCACCATTGCAAGGTTGATATTATGCTCAAGAGAGAGAGAGAAAAAAAAGGCATTACAAAGAGGCAAAAATCGGTTATGAAGTAAGGTGGGGAAAACATGAGTTTTTCATGTAGATTTTTACCTTGTTGGAAAGAGGAGACTCCAAGCTCCATAATGGTGTGCTTTTCTCTTCAAATGGGGAAACCCCATGGAGATGAAATTCATCCTTTTCGAATTTTGAAAAGAGAGAAATGTAGAAGATGATGAGGGGATTACAAATATGTAATTATTTTTGTGATTGGAGCTCAAATGGAGGTAGAGCATGGAGGTAAAGTGAGGTTGCCATTGTTGTTGTTGAAGCTCTCAAAATCGCAGCCCCAAGGGAGAAGAAGGAGGGGTACGATGGGGAAGGAGGAAATGGAAGAGAGAGAAGAAAAAGTGAGGAAAGAGAGTGTTCCTTTACCTTTTTGTATTCTTTTCTTTCTTCTTTCTTTTCTCCTTTCTTTATTTACTTATTTGTTGTGTGTGAGAGGGAAGGGCATCGGCTGTGCACAGCCCTTTGTGGGTTTTTTTAAAATTTTATTTATGAAAGTGGACACACTAATTTGGTTTATTTATGTTTCTACCCCACAACTTCCCGTTTTTGATAGTTTTCACTATTTTCTCGTTTTATTGATTTTATTGGTTATTAAGCTTTCATAAATGCTTAATAATATTTATTTAATGACTTATAATTTTTACGGGTTCGTTTGACCACTTAAAATCACGTCTTCGGGTTTTCTCAAAAAACGTGCGTTAAAGCTCTATTAGCGTTTTAATACATTATTTGGATCCGTTTTCTTCGGGAGTTGTTCCCATATATTATTTAGGTCTTATTAAACCTTTAGAATCCATATAATACTCTAACCGAGGTCTCATACCTCCTATGGTTATTTAACGCTTATTTAGCGTTTTCCGCT
Source organism: Limonium bicolor (assembly GCA_023374045.1). Classification (NCBI taxonomy): domain Eukaryota; kingdom Viridiplantae; phylum Streptophyta; class Magnoliopsida; order Caryophyllales; family Plumbaginaceae; genus Limonium; species Limonium bicolor. Next base: position 305,406,402 of record CM041778.1, read on the forward strand.
TTCTAAGAGTTTATTTATTCTTTTGGATTTATTTTTCCTTACTAGTATTAATTAGGTACCATTAGGCCCTTAAATACGTATTAGATTAATTTTAATCCCTATATTTAAGTTCGGAGTATTTCAATATCTCAGCCAGGTTTGTAACCTTTCTCATTATATGGGTTTGGAGTTCCCGTTCTTAACTGGACTTTCCAGTAATCTTATCCCTTAAGCTTTGTATTATCCCATTGCTATGCTCATTCGGACCACTGTCCGGTACTCATGTCTCTTATCATTTCCTTATCCATTGCACTCGTAGTGCTTTCCTTATCATTGGTATTGTGGGTTATTTCGACTGCGTAGCATGTCGACCCATGTTGCCGGTAATTACCGTCCTTTTATTGGTAAAATTCCATCAGTAGCGCCTGCTTCACTGTTGCGCTCCATTAAAATCTTCAAGTCCTCATAAACTGTCGCTCAACAAGATGTTTCTTGTATTGCTTACTGTTAACTAACTGCCAGATCGGGTTTCCCCGAGTAAGAGAAGGCTTTCTTCTCTCTGGCATTTGTTCCCCATGATTCAGGCAAGGATGTGGAGGGCGGGTTTAGGTACTATGGATATCCGGTAAGCACCAGGGAGTCCTAACTAATGCACCTCTCACTCTATCACTCAACCCTAACCCATAACTTAAACTCAACCTCAGTATTCTCCTAAGTTCGGTATTTCTTGTCTTCAGAGCGTAACTACGCTCTGATACCACTTTTTGTAACACCCCATCTAAATCCAAACGTGGTTATCTCAAACTTATCACCATAAAATAAATACAACATTGCAGCGGATTCATATACATTCCAGGACCTTGCCACGGTCTGACTAACAGAATATACCGAACATTAGTACATACCAATCTTAACCAAATACATATCCTTCTTACAAATCCCCTCACATCCTATACATCTTACTAACTCAAAATGCCATACGAGTGTACATGCGCAACTCGTAGGCCACACTTAACCCGTAACACGTCTACCCCATCTTACTCTCGTGACGGCCGCCTCCTGACGTACACTTGTGTAGTAAAAACAGCCCCCAAAGGGGGTCAGCACGAATGCTGGTACGATCCTCTCATGGCCCTTAAGCTAACGTGGCTACGATGACTATTGTCGATAGCATGGAGGTTGATTAGATGCACAACATAATAGAAAGTGCAATAAACAACAATCCAAATATGAACAATCAAGTTCAAACACAATGAACGACTTAAATGCATTCCCTTAATTAGAGAGTTAATTATTTAACTCCTTAGGTTATGTTTCCTTTTAATCTCAGTCCAACCTTATCTTACCTCAATCTTAGTCTTATCATAGTCTTAGAAAACAACCATCCTTTAAATAGGGATGGATGTAGCTTATCTCAGTCTTATAATACAAACATCCTTTAATAGGAATGGTTGCAACTTATCTCAAACCTTATCTCATATATGCCAACCGTTCTCTCATTAGAACTGGTTAACCCTTAGTTCGTTGTTTATTTTCGCAGGGCTTGGTTAACCCTAGCCAGCAGCAGGACACTTACCGGCAATAAACAACATTCTTAAATTGTTGGGATGTAGGCTAGATCCCCCCACGCCATCTTAATGCCTCCTACCTTGGACTGGATGTCCAATGTAGCTGAGCCGGCAACCGACCCTAGGCAACAAGTCCGAAGACAAGTCCTTAAGCGGAAGTCGGATCTGCTTTAGATACCGACCCCCTTTTCCTTAGCATGCATGACCAGAGTCAGTCCCGGGTTCCTCACTCCCCCCAAGTACCAGTTAGTAGAAGTCTCAAGACAATGTTTGTTGATTAAACCTCTTTCGGTTTTTAACAAACTAATATTAGGGAGTGTTCCTTAGTCTCACTCGATTCCTTACTAAACGTTAGTTAGTAGGTTCTCACGCTAAGTTGTGTTAGTTTTCAAACATCACGCAACAATACAAATAACATAATGTTCCGGTTGCATGCTTTATCTTGTTTAGTGAGCACACAAAAACAAATAGCACACAAGCCGAGGGACACCTTGTTAGCAAGCAGGTCACAAGAAGAACTGTACCATTCACCGTTGGTCGTTGGTTGCTTACTCTCCTCCGGAGTCAAAACTCTCAAGTCCTAAACATTGATTCAGTTTTAGGTTGTTAATCACTTAACTTAATTCAACTTAATTAACTTACTTAACCCATAATGTTTCCCCACCTAACACCTCTTAAGTTTTACAACTTAATCTTACAACTTAACTTTAAACTTTTAAGTTTTTTTATACTTAACTTAATCCCTTAGGTCTTTATACCTCTAATCATCAATGCCCTCTTAATGGGGTACCATTAATACCATTAAACTTTCATAGGGTTTCTTCTTTTTTTTTAAATCAAAGGGTCGACCGACCCTACTGACCGACCTTGCCCAAGGTCGGTCCATTCTAGAACTTATTACCGTTTGAAATTTTACCCCGACCGACCTTGCAAGTCCGGTCCCCAAGGTCGGTCCATTCCCGAGAGTTTTTCCCCGTTGAAAATTTGAGCCCGACCGACCTTGTCAAGGTCAGTCCCAAGTTCGGTCGGTTCCAGAGACCAATCCCCGTACAAAATTTAGACATGACCGACCTTGTAAGTCCGGTCCCAAGGTCGGTCCATTCCAGAGACTCAATCCGTACCTAAAATTCAACCCCCGACCGACCTTGCAAGTCCGGTCCCAAGGTCGGTCCATTCCAAAACTTTTCCGGTAGTGTAAACTGGGCTCGACCGACCTTGCAGGTCGGTCCCCAAGGTCGGTCTGCTCCAGACCTTTGTTCTTAAATTCCATTTGACTCCAAACTTCTCCACAAGTTCCCCCATGTGTCCTAATACCATTTAGGCACTTAAACTCACCTTAGAACTTCCACCAAACTCTCCAAACAATTTCCAAAGATCTTCTTAAACATCCTCTTAATACTTTTAAAACTCCTAACACTTAGCACTTATTTCCCTACATTTCCAACTTGTAACCTTACCAAACTTCAACCAACCCAAGTGTTCCCTCCTTACAGTTTGAGGACTTCATAAACATCATTTTCCATCTTCAGTTCATTTACCAAAACTTCCTCAAGTCACCTTGCATATCCATGCACAAATTCCTCTCTTTTCCATTTGTTACTCATCATTCCTAAACTCTTGGACATACCTAAACATTTCTTCCCATCCTCTTAGCACCTTAACCTTGTTCTTCTTTACCTTGACCTTCCTACACCCTCTTTAGACATCTACATCTCTTTTACTCAATTTACTCACCATTCTCATGATCTTACACTCTTATACATTCCTAGTCAATTTCCTCGACAATCGACAACATTCTCCTTCAATCTTCACTCCCATCACCTAAGTCCACTCATTACCATCTAACTAAAACCTTATTGTACCACCACTAGTATCCTCTTCACTTACACAAGCTTCCCAAAATTCTCATTGTTATATTCCCTAGTTCATACCTAAATCATCTTAAAGCATTATACACCTTCTCCTTCAAATTTATGCACAAGTCTCACCATCCCTCTTACCATGACTTGGTGTGTTCAATACACCCATCTAAACTCTAATTTCCTCATAGACAATTCTAGGTCATTCTACCCTAGAACTCCTTAGTTAACTCATTTCCACTCAAATTCCTCATAATGATCCCTAGTGAATCCTAGGGCATATTAACTCACCACCACCACTTAAACACTTTGTTTTCTACTCAAATTTCGCCATAGCTTCTCTAGTATATTATCATGCCCAAATGCAATGTTTTCCTCATTCAACCATCTCACACACATCAAGTTCTTTCTCATCTTACTTCTCACACAATTCAACTCATTCATAACAACTCAATATAATGCAATAATCTTAAATTGCATAGCACTAAGGCTCTTAAATAACATGGCTCTTAGGCCCTTAAATGACATGAATTTAAACACTGAATTTCCCACATGTAATAGCTTTCAACTTGCAATTACACCCATCAATCTCATAGTAGTTATATAATCCTTAAAATCCATCTTAAACTTATATTATCAACTCATTCCCATTAGCTCCTTAGTCACAAGTTCATAAGCTTGTTTAAATTCTTTTTCTCTAGGTTATATAACCCATTACACATGTAAGCTCTAAGCCACATTAGTACCAGCACCTAAAACTCATTTCCTTAAAACTTAAAACACCATTAGGTAAGCAATTACCTTGTTTTCCTCAAGTTTCTCTTAACTTTCTCCTAGGCTTCTTCCCTTGGGAATCTCGGCCACCATTCTAACTCCCCTTGCCAATGTTCTAATCAATATACAATGACTCTCATGAGTGCTAAACAATACACTAACCTTAAGGAGTAAACCCTAGTTAAAAATGTGTTTTAAGGTCTTAAATGAATATTTTACCTTGAAGTCTTAAGATAGGCTTGGATATGAATCAAGAAGGACCTCCTCTAGCCCTTGGAGGATAGAATCAAGCTAGAACAATGGATAAAAATGAAGCCCCATGAGTAGTAATTTTCGCCATGTAGAAGAAGTGGAAACATGGTTTTTCTTACATTTTCATTACCTTGGATGAATGGAGAACCAAATGGGCTCTTGGCAATACTTGGATGTTTCCTCCTCAATGGATTTTCTCTTGGCACCGCAATGGAGCTTTGAATGATTTGAAATAGCACTTTGAAGCCCTTGGGGACTTAACTAAGAGAAACATGTGTTTTGTTTTGGATTTGGAGCTTGTGTTGACTTGGACAAGCCATGGAAGTTGAAAAACAATGGAGGGCTGAAGCTTTTAACGGTTTGGAGCATAGAGAATGAAGAAAAACGTTGGGGAAGAAGGAAGAATGAAGAGATGAGGAGAGAGGTATGTAAAGGTAGATATTATGTTAAAGCAAATAGTACTTTCCTTACTTTTCTTCCTTTCTTTTCTTATTTGATGAAGTCTATAATGACTCATCCCTTAGAAAACCGGCCCCCATCAGTCATAAGGTAGTCTGTCTTGTTGACCAACTAATTGACTTATGTTGACTAAAACTTAAACTAGTCACTATTTGGCACTATTCACAAATTAGTGCACATATTTGTGAAATTTTTGGTTTCCCACTGATTTAGGCTTCCTAATGTGATACTAATTAGTACACATGTTGATTAAGATGTAATCATATGCATTTAGCCACTCAAAACTCAATTCTAAGACAATTTCTCAAAAAGGTGCTTTACGGAGTCTTAAAGCACATTTTATGTTTAAGCTTGTTTTTGAGCTTGGTTTTCTTTGGTAATTGATTTAACATGTCCATTAGCATGTTAATAAAGCCTTATAATGATATTTGGGTGCTAATTAGAGTCACTCCAAGCTTAGAGCACATTTTTGCCTAAATTGCCCTTAAGGCATTTTCTTGTGTTTTCCTTGGTTTAATTGTCTACCAATCTTTCTAAGGCATATTTTAGCCTTACTACATCATAAATTGATGTTTACTTAGAATACTTATGTAACACCCCCAAACACTGGCCTAGGAGTTAGGGGTATTACACGCCGCGTATTATTACATAATAACGCAAGGCTCTAATAAACAGAATTAAACAGATAATCAAATAAGGCCCAAAACAGAATACTTGAACAAAGTATAACCACAATGAAGTCTTAACACCTCAAAAGGTTTTACAGAACCCACCAAACGTATAACAAACGGAAGCTAACAAAAGGCCCAAAGGCTCAAATCCAAATACAAAGTCTCAAAAGAAGCTAAATACAAAGCAGCTAAACTCCAGAAGCTGAGGGGAGACGATCCTCGCTAATCAATCTGCAAAAGCGTTAGAGGTAGGGGAATGAGCACACAACTATGCCCAGTAGATGACAAACTTCATCAACCAGCATGCTCAAAACATTTACAGAATGTTATCAAATCAGAAGGAGTCAAAGAACCCACAAATATATCAGAAATCAGAATCAGAAGTCCAATCATTAAGGACTAAACAGAGCAGGAGCAGACAGAAGCAGAAAACAGAGTGGGACACTAGCGATCACGGCATACAGACAGAACGAGCAACCAGCTCGTGAACAGAACGAGGAAACCTCACTCGTAAACAGAACAGGTGTAAACACCCGTGAACAGAACGGGGAACGTCACCCGTGAACAGAAGGATCCTACATAGCGCGCTACGAGACAGCGTAACCAGCCATCCAAAGGCTCAGACACAGAGATAACTAGGTCCCAAACAGAAGCTTAAACACAGATAAGCATATGTGCACCAAAGCACCAGAAAGCTCATAGATAGCTTGGAAATCAGAAGGGGAATCCAACCCCGCAAACAGAAGTCAAAACGGAGCTCAAACGAGCAAGTTATGGCCAAAACAGTAGCCTGTCCGAACTTGTGTCCGGACATCAATGTTCGGACACAAGTCGAGACTCAGAAGGCAAAATCAGACAGATGTCCGAACTTGTGTCTGGACTTCAAAGTTCGGACACAAGTCGAACCTTAAAACAGATGGAGAGTCAGAGGTGTCCGAACATCCAAGTTCGGACGGATGTTCGGACATCCTTCGGAAAACAGAACGTGGAGTCCGAACTTGTGTCCGGACATCCAATGTTCGGACACAAGTCGAAGCCAAAATCAGAGAATGCAGAAGGCTGTGTCCGAACTTCAAAGTTCGGACTGAAGTTCGGACACAGCGAAGAAATTCAAAAGATTAAGCGCAGAAGGGCATGTCCGAACTTCAAAGCTCGGACGGAAGTTCGGACATGCCGAAAACCTCAGAAATCAGAAGCGAATTTAGCACGAACAGAAGCACAAAACTTATTCAAATCAACACACACATTTACAAAACAACCTTGGGGGTTTAATCCGTTGAAAGGCATTAAACAGACATAAGAACACACCAACACAGGATCGAATCATTGAATTAATTGCAGAATCCGAACTCCCCAAGGCTGAACACACGGATCGAATCCGAAAGCCACCTACCTCAATTACAACAGAGAAATCTCTTCGAATCTGAACAACGATCGCTCCAACGACACAGACAGCAGTACGCAGACTCAGAAAATGCAATCAGACAGCCACTGAAAACTCACAACGACGCAGAGAATGAACACCACAATCAGAAACTGTCCACAACCCAAAATCTGAAACGAAAACGGAATCAAAACCCTCACCTGAATCTGTCTACAGATTACAGAGCAGTCCACAGCAGATGAACCCGATGAAGGAGTCGAGAAGAATCGCTGAATCATAACCAGATCGCAGAGAACGAATCAGAACGTGAAATCAACGCAACTGTAGAACTGAGAGGGGGCTGAACACTATACCTTGAACAGAATGCGAATTGCGACGGAGACGATGAATTCACAGCAGAAACTCGAATTCCCAAACAGCAGCACTTGGACAGATGGAGAAGAACAAAGCGTGAAGAGAAAATTGAGAGAGAAGAGAGAAGGGTTGAGAAGCGAGAAGAAGAGCGTAAACGATCGTGAGAACGTGATTAGAAGTGAGGGTAATTAATGAGGGAAAAGAAAATGAATTAAGTATTATCCTCACCTGATTAATTTGATAGAAAATAAAAGACCTCCTCGCCCCCGGCTTCTTTAATAAGGACTTCCGTGTCCTAAATTCAGAATGGACCATCTTAATGAACCATAGTAACGAAATAAAAATATAACCAAACCTTGGGTTATAACATCACCTCCCCCTTAAAAGAATTTCGTCCTCGAAATTAAAACATACCTACTGCTCAAACAGGGCGGGAAACTTAGAACGGACTTCGCTTTCAACCTCCCAGGTCGCCTCTTCCTCTGACTGACCCGACCACTGCACCTTCACCAAGGGCATGGTCTTACTCCTGAGTTTGCGGACATCCCGCGCTAAAATCCTCAAAGGAGCTGCCTCAAACGTGAAGTCCTCCCTCAACTGAAGCGGACTGAAGTCGATCACATGAGATGGGTCCGGAATGTACTTCCTCAGCATCGAAACATGGAAAACACTGTGCACTGCTGCTAAAGACGGAGGCAGAGCCAACGATAGGCAACCGGTCCGATCCTCTCTAGGATCTCAAAAGGACCCACAAAACGAGGGCTAAGCTTGCCTCTCTTCCCAAAACGAACGACTCCTCGCACAGGAGAAACCTTCAGATACACATGATCGCCCACCTCAAACTCTAGGGTCGTCTCCTCTGATCGGCGTAGCTCTTCTGACGACTCTGAGCCCAAGCAGACGCTCTCTGATAGACTGAATCTTGCCCACAGCATCCTGAACCAAGTCTGGACCAATCACAGCTCTCTCCTTCAGATCATCCCAACAGATGGGTGATCTGCACCTCCTGCCATACAAGGCCTCAAACGGAGCCATCCCGATACTGGTCTGAAAGCTGTTATTGTACGCGAACTCTATCAGTGCCACGTGCTGATCCCAGCTGCCCCCAAAGTCGAGTACACATGCCCTGAGCATGTCCTCTAGGACCTGATTCGTCCTCTCTGTCTGCCCGTCTGACTGAGGATGGTAAGCTGAACTGAAAGACAACTTCGTCCCCAAAGCCTGATGCAAAACTCTGCCAGAACCTGGACACAAACCTCGGATCTCTGTCAGACACAATCGAAGCCGGAACCCCATGCAGACGTACTATCTCATCAATGTACAACTGGGCTAAACGGTGCAAACTGAAGGTCTTCCTGACAGGTAGGAAGTGAGCGCTCTTCGTGAGCCGGTCCACAATGACCCACACTGCATCGAAACCCCTCGGAGTCTTAGGCAGTCCCATGACAAAATCCATACCGACGCTCTCCCACTTCCACTCCGGAACGGAAAGAGGCTGAAGCAAACCAGCTGGTCTCTGATGCTCGGCCTTGACCTGCTGACAGGTCCTACATCTGGATACAAAGTCTGAAATGTCTCTCTTCATGTTACCCCACCAGAATGTCTCTCGAGATCCCGGTACATCTTCACACCTCCTGGGTGTACCGAGTAAGGAGCTCCATGAGCCTCCTGCATGATCTCACGCCTCAACGCGTCATCTGCCGGCACACAAACACGCCTCTGAACCTCAGGCAGCCATCCTCTGAAACCCGGAACTCGGACTCCTGACTAGCAGACAAACTCTCTCTGATCTTACACAGACTGACATCAAGCTCCTGACTGGCCTTGATCCGGTCGATCAAGGTAGGCTGAACCTGCAGTGCTGCTAACATCCCAGACCTCTCTGGACGGACAACCCAGATACCCATGCGCTGCAGCTCCTGAGCAGACCTCTCCACACCGGACAAAGCACAAACAGTCCCAGACGGACCCCTCCTACTGAGCGCATCAGCAACCACATTCGCCCTACCCGGATGGTAGAGGATCTCTAAGTCATAATCGTGCAACAACTCCAGCCATCTCCTCTGCCTCAAGTTCAACTCCTTCTGAGTGAACAGATACTTGAGGCTCTTATGGTCCGTATACACCTTGCACGCTGCCCCATACAAGTAGTGCCTCCAAATTTTCAACGCAAAGACCACCGCAGCCAGCTCCAGATCGTGGGTCGGATAGTTCTTCTCATATGGCTTCAACTGACGAGAGCCATATGCACCACCTTCCCCTGCTGCATCAGACACACCCCCAAGTCCCCTATGGGACGCGTCACAGAAAACCTCAAGACCCTCGGTCCCCTCCGGAAGTCAAGATCGGCGCAGTAGTCAACCTCTTCTTCAGCTCCAGAAAACACTGCTCACAGGCATCGCTCCACTCAACTTCACATCCTTCTGCAGCAGACGAGTCAACGGAATCACCAACTTGGAGAAGCCCTCCACAAACTTGCGATAGTAGCCCGCTAGTCCAAGGAAGCTACGAATATCTCCGACATTAGTAGGCCTGGCCCACTCAGTAATAGCTCGAATCTTCTCCGGGTCCACGGAGATACCATCCTTGGAGACCACATGTCCCAAGAATACCACCTGATCTAGCCAGAACTCGCACTTCTTCAGCTTCGCATACAGCTCGTTCTCCCTCAGAGTCTGGAGAACGGTCCTCAAATGCTCCTCGTGCTCCTCAGCACTCTTGGAATACACCAAGATGTCATCGATGAAAACTACAACGAACTGGTCCAAAAACGGCTTGAAGACTCTGTTCATCATATCCATAAATACTGACGGCGCATTCGTCAACCCGAATGGCATCACTAGGAACTCGTAGTGTCCATAACGTGTCCTGAAAGCGGACCTAGGCACGTCATCTGCCTTAATCCTCAGCTGATGATATCCCGACCTCAGATCGATCTTCGAAAACACCTTAGCTCCTGCTAACTGGTCGAACAAGTCGTCTATGCGCGGGAGAGGATACCTATTCTTAATGGTAACCTTGTTGAGCTCCCTGTAGTCAATGCACAACCGCATACTACCGTCCTTCTTCTTTACAAATAGCACTGGCGCTCCCCAAGGCGACACACTCGGGCGAATAAAGCCCTTATCCAGCAGCTCCTGCAACTGGACCTTCAGCTCCTTGAGCTCAGCAGGCGCCATACGGTATGGGGCCTTCGAAATGGGCTGAGTCTCAGGTGCGAGCTCGATCGAGAACTCCACCTCTCTGACAGGGGGAAGCCCAGGTACATCATCCTGGAACACATCTGGGAAGTCTCTGACCACTGGAATCTCCTCCAACTTCGCATCCTTGCGAACCTCAGGGATGTAGCACAGATATCCCTGGCATCCTTTCCTCAGAAAACGGAACGCCTGCATCGCAGATATGACTGGCGGCGAGCACGGGAGTCCATTTCCTGCTACAACTAGACGGGGCTGACCCGGCTCCTCAAAAGTGACTCTCGAAGCAGCACAATCAATATGGGCATGGTGCGCAGCAAGCCAATCCATGCCCAGGATCACATCAAAAGAAGTCATCTCCATCGGGATGAGGTTAGCACACAGAGTCCTATCTCTGACTAACACAGGACTATCTTTGCAAACAGAATTCAACAGCATAGAAGAGTCCCTAACTAATGGACTATGCACACATAACTCAACACCCAGAGGCACAACAGGCAAACCGAGCTCACCCACCAATTCAGCAGAAATAAAAGAGTGGGTGGCTCCAGAGTCAAACAAACAGAAAACAGAACGAGATGACAGCTGGAGAATACCTGTGACAACTCTGTCAGTCGATCGGTCTCTCTCTCCAGCCATCGCGTACACTCTGGCCTGGCCCTGAGGCTTCTTCTGCTCAGCCCGGTCTCGATCTCTAGACCCAGATACAGATCCTCCAGCTCCACCTCCAGAGCTACCTCTGCCCCTCTCAGCCTGAGGGCAGTCAGCAATCCTATGCTCCAAGGACCCACACTTGAAGCAGGCTCCAGACTTCCTGTAGCAGTCCTGGCCTCTATGAAACTTGCCGCAGACCCGGCACTTCGGAGCGGGAGCTGATGAAGAAGAACCACCTCTGTCTCGCGAACGGTCCCCAGAGCGGTCTCCAGTAGACTGCTTCTTCTGAGAAGCAGACTGATCCCTCCTATCACTGTCATCGGACCTCTGCTTCCTCTTCTGATCCTTCCCTCCGGACTGGCGACCTCTCAAGTCAGCCTCTACCAACAGGGCGACATCAGCAACGTCCCTGAAGGTCTTGTGACGCAGCGGCGTCACAGCAGATCGGATATCCGGCCTCAGGCCGCTCTCAAACTTCCTGGCCTTCCTATGCTCGTCAGGCTCAGGTGCAAACTTAGACAGGCTGATGAACTTGCGGACGTACTCCTCCACACTCATATCCCGACCCTGGCGTAGTCGGTTATACTCCAGGATGCGCTGATCCTTGTAGACGTCGGGGTAGAACTGCTTGTTGAACTCCCCAATGAACTGCTCCCACGTCCATGGCTGTGGGAACTTCCCCATCACTGACCTCCACCACTCCTTGGCTTCGGCCTTGAACAGAAAGGTAGCGAAGTCGACCTTCTGCTCCTCCTCAGAGCCCATCACTCGAAGTAAATCCTCCACCTCTGACAACCAGTGGCTGGCCTCCTGGGGGTCTCCTGCCCCATCGAACGATGGCGGCTTCAGCTTCATGAATTCCTGAAGCGCCTTCACGTTCCTCCCTCCAGCATCTGCCCCAGCCGGGCCTGCTCCGCCAGCTGGTCCTCCTCCAGCTGGACCACCCCCTGCAGCCATGGTCTGCATGAGCTGCGTCATGAACTGCTGAACAGCATCAGCCACATTCCCTGGAGGGTTATTCGCTCTCCTTGGCGGCATTCTGAAAGTCCAACAGCAGACAGTTAGACTCCGACACTAACACTGACATTTCTGACTGACTGGCTAACTTAAAATCCCAGCAGATTAGAACCCAGAGCTCTGATACCACTAAATGTAACACCCCCAAACACTGGCCTAGGAGTTAGGGGTATTACACGCCGCGTATTATTACATAATAACGCAAGGCTCTAATAAACAGAATTAAACAGATAATCAAATAAGGCCCAAAACAGAATACTTGAACAAAGTATAACCACAATGAAGTCTTAACACCTCAAAAGGTTTTACAGAACCCACCAAACGTATAACAGAAACGGAAGCTAACAAAAGGCCCAAAGGCTCAAATCCAAATACAAAGTCTCAAAAGAAGCTAAATACAAAGCAGCTAAACTCCAGAAGCTGAGGGGAGACGATCCTCGCTAATCAATCTGCAAAAGCGTTAGAAGTAGGGGAATGAGCACACAACTATGCCCAGTAGATGACAAACTTCATCAACCAGCATGCTCAAAACATTTACAGAATGTTATCAAATCAGAAGGAGTCAAAGAACCCACAAATATATCAGAAATCAGAAACAGAAGTCCAATCATTAAGGGACTAAACAGAGCAGGAGCAGACAGAAGCAGAAAACAGAGTGGGACACTAGCGATCACGGCATACAGACAGAACGAGCAACCAGCTTGTGAACAGAACGAGGAAACCTCACTCGTAAACAGAACAGGTGTAAACACCCGTGAACAGAACGGGGAACGTCACCCGTGAACAGAAGGATCCTACATAGCGCGCTACGAGACAGCGTAACCAGCCATCCAAAGGCTCAGACACAGAGATAACTAGGTCCCAAAACAGAAGCTTAAACATAGATAAGCATATGTGCACCAAAGGCACCAGAAAGCTCATAGATAGCTTGGAAATCAGAAGGGGAATCCAACCCCGCAAACAGAAGTCAAAACGGAGCTCAAACGAGCAAGTTATGGCCAAAACAGTAGCCTGTCCGAACTTGTGTCCGGACATCAATGTTCGGACACAAGTCGAGACTCAGAAGGCAAAATCAGACAGATGTCCGAACTTGTGTCCGGACTTCAAAGTTCGGACACAAGTCGAACCTTAAAACAGATGGAGAGTCAGAGGTGTCCGAACATCCAAGTTCGGACGGATGTTCGGACATCCTTCGGAAAACAGAACGTGGAGAGTCCGAACTTGTGTCCGGACATCCAATGTTCGGACACAAGTCGAAGCCAAAATCAGAGAATGCAGAAGGCTGTGTCCGAACTTCAAAGTTCGGACTGAAGTTCGGACACAGCGAAGAAATTCAAAAGATTAAGCGCAGAAGGGCATGTCCGAACTTCAAAGCTCGGACGGAAGTTCGGACATGCCGAAAACCTCAGAAATCAGAAGCGAATTTAGCACGAACAGAAGCACAAAACTTATTCAAATCAACACACACATTTACAAAACAACCTTGGGGGTTTAATCCATTGAAAAGGCATTAAACAGACATAAGACACACACCAACACAGGATCGAATCATTGAATTAAATTGCAGAATCCGAACTCCCCCAAGGCTGAACACACGGATCGAATCCGAAAGCCACCTACCTCAATTACAACAGAGAAATCTCTTCGAATCTGAACAACGATCGCTCCAACGCAGACACAGCAGTACGCAGACTCAGAAATGCAATCAGACAGCCACTGAAAACTCACAACGACGCAGAGAATGAACACCACAATCAGAAACTGTCCACAACCCAAAATCTGAAACGAAAACGGAATCAAAACCCTCACCTGAATCTGTCTACAGATTACAGAGCAGTCCACAGCAGATGAACCCGATGAAGGAGTCGAGAAGAATCGCTGAATCATAACCAGATTGCAGAGAACGAATCAGAACGTGAAATCAACGCAACTGTAGAACTGAGAGGGGGCTGAACACTATACCTTGAACAGAATGCGAATTGCGACGGAGACGATGAATTCACAGCAGAAACTCGAATTCCCAAACAGCAGCACTTGGACAGATGGAGAAGAACAAAGCGTGAAGAGAAAATTGAGAGAGAAGAGAGAAGGGTTGAGAAGCGAGAAGAAGAGCGTAAACGATCGTGAGAACGTGATTAGAAGTGAGGGTAATTAATGAGGGAAAAAGAAAATGAATTAAGTATTATCCTCACCTGATTAATTTGATAGAAAATAAAAGACCTCCTCGCCCCCGGCTTCTTTAATAAGGACTTCCGTGTCCTAAATTCAGAATGGACCATCTTAATGAACCATAGTAACGAAATAAAAATATAACCAAACCTTGGGTTATAACAACTTAGGTTCGGGGTATTTCAGTACGTGTAGACGACATTGTATTAGCGTTCATGGATCGAACGTTGTCGTGTTATGAGTTGTATAAACGTTCGTATTAATCTTTCCTTGTTGTCGCTCTCTTTATCGAGCTCGTTATGTAAGGATTTTAATCCTTGTTAATAAACGTACATGAGTGTTTGTACGAGTGTGTTACGACGTTTGTAAAATTACGCCCGTTAGCGTTTATGGTAAAACGACTAATTTTACGTGACGTTTGCATGCGTGAGTTTGCATGCGCACGCGTAATATTAATTTACGTAACGTTTGCATGCATAAATTAGCATGCGTAACTAAAATGATTTATTCCAAGATCAATTCTTCATTATTTAACAATTTTAAGGTATTAATTAGATTTGGGGTATTTCATTGGGGGATCATGTTCCCCCTAACATCAGTATGGCTTGTAAGCTGGATATGGATCTAGCATGACATGAGGGTTTTTCCCCTTATGTTTGCTATATGTTATAATATATGGTCACAATGTTCTAAAAAAAAATACATCGATCGACCGCGAAAATAACCAGAAGAGATTGAGATGAATTTGGCGGGAAATAGAGCCAAATGACCACCTTACCCACCATCATTTTTCTGTGCTCGAGAAGACTGAAATCACGTTTGAGAAAGAAAGAAAGAAGCCCGAGACAGGGAGAGAGGGATCGGGGGACACAGCTACGAAGGAGTCGGTGAAGATGGCGGCGGAAGCGGCGGCGGTGGCAGAGGAACTGCCAAAGGCGATAGTTCGAAGGGTGGTGAAGGAGAAGCTGTCTCAACTCTCTTCTGTAGGCGGCGATATTACTCTTCACAAAGAAGCCCTCCATGCTTTTTCGGAAAGCGCTCGCATTTTCATTCACTATCTTTCTGCAACGTAATTCTTCTCTGTCTATTTGTGTGCGTGCTTTCCCTCCTTCTGTAATTGGGGCAGTGAACTTTAATTTGCAATTTTAATCTGTCATAGTTTATTAGTTCCATGGGTAGAGTTCTAATTATTAGGGTTTTCTTATTTTCGGCCGTTCACCGCTAGTAACTTGTAAGTTCGGGATATCTGCGTGCTGTATGTTATTTTATTATCTTTTCCCGGGTTATTCCTAATTGGCTAGAATAAAATTGATTGTCACTGCTAGTTCTCAGACTACCCATGAGGACTTTGAATATGTATATTATGTGGGTGTCTCAGTTTTTTTGTGAATATGCATCTTCCCATTTCGGATAAAGCTAGATTGGGGAAATATAGTTGCACCTTTGGCACTGGAGCTGTTAACTTTGTGATCAAGGGAATAGAATTGTGAAGCGGTAGTGCTATACTGATACGGAACTATGTACAATGAAATTGAGTAATTCATTTTTAATATAGGTTGCTCTTCTGGGTGACGTTTCCCATTTTATCTTACCGATATTATTGATTATTCAGGGCTAATGATCTATGCAAGGAATCAAGAAGGCAAACAATCAATGCTGATGATGTCCTAAAAGCACTTGAAGAGATTGAGTTCTCTGAGTTTGTTGGCCCACTCAGATCTTCTCTCGATGGTTTTTTTCTGTTCTGACTTTCTATATCAGATTTATCAGCTGCTAAACTTGCAATTAATTTGTGTGAGTGGATATCATAGTATGGATCACCTCCGAACATGTAATTGCCTATACATCAAATAAAAGATTTAACATTTTTACATTCTGGTGACCTCTTACAACGTTTTGCGATTGCTTCTCTGACTTTAACCCCTCCTCTTTGTTTCAGCCTTAAATTTGTTTCTTATGATGGATTCATTTCGTTGGATCACTTTTTCCTTTTGTTCTACTATGCCAATTCATTTGTTCAATATTTGATGAAATATGTTGATTAGAATAGCTACCTGTAATATTAGTAATAGATTTCATCACATTTTTTATTGGGAGATGTCAAAACCAGTTTTAGAACTCTTTGAGCGTAATTGTGTCCCCTCATTGGTGGTTGATATCTTCTGTTTTCTCTGCATTGTGGGAGTTGATTTTTAAGTGAAGATCGTTTGTTGGATTGAGTTGTTTTGAAGATCCAGCAGACACCGAGTTTCTACTGAATAACTGGGTTTTAGTTCCATTCTTCATATTTCCTATTCCAGGTTTTGGCATCGTTATGTTTGAATCTTTCATGTTCGATTTCTCCTGGTTATCTCGATGCAAATTTGATAACATAGTTGCAGGTTTATTAGCACCCCCAATCCTCTTTTCTGGAGATGCATCAGGCATATCCTTTTTTCTTTTCTTTTCTGTTAGTCGAAAGGCTTTAAATGTTTTCTTGGCATTTAGAATCCATCCTCTCCCACTCTATCTGTATATGAAGAATACAACATTGATTTTATTCCAACTGAATTTCTCTTTGCCTGTGTATCTGTATTTGAAGGTTGACAAAAATTAATGTTGAACTGCTGTTCCTTTTTATGTGCAGAGTATAGGAAAAAGAATGCGGGTAAAAGGGCAAGTGCAGCTAAAGCAAAGGAATCAAACAAGAAGCAGAAATCAAGTAAAGAAGCTACTGAAGAAAACGGGGGATCTGAGGGCCAGACGAAATCAAGTAAAAAGGCAACTGCAGAAAACGGAGGAACTGAGGGCCATACGACTGAAAATGAAGGATCTGAGGATCAGACCACGGGCAGCAACGAGCAGGATAATGGTAATCCCGTTGATGATTAAGTATCGGATATGCTCCTCCAAGATGAGGAGAGTTTGACTAGTTTTATGGCTTCTTAAGCTGTATAAAAGATCCTAGATGTAAGCCTGTAATGGCATGGAGGTTAAATCTGTACATGTCTTTATATGAAATGAGTCCTCTGGTTATTATTTACTATGCTGGTTGTGTGGTCAAATTTTCCTTAAAAGTGATATCTACAGAGACCGTTTGTAAAAGTCTTGGTTGAAGCAGTTGGATGATATACTGCAAGGTGGTTAAGGGTTAGTTGTTTCTGCTTCTTTTAGTTGGGTGTTTCTGTAGGTTTCAGGAGGTTTTGTTTTGCCAGATGCGTTTGTAGCCGTGAAAATGATGTTGCTCAACGGTTGAAGTTTCATGTCATGTGGTGTAATGTTAGTAATGAAACAATCTGAGAAACATGAGATTGGTTTAATTGTTATGAATATAGCAGGTGTAAAGGAAACAGCAATGTGGGCTTGCTAAATTTTTTACCCTGAATGTAGCATAAATTATGGTGGGTTTAAGTTGCTGTTATCATGGTATCTACAACTGATAACTCATTTTTACCATTAGGAATTTCATGAGCTTGTATGTATTATCTTATGCGGATCGTATGATCACAATTACATCTTTCAGGAAACAATTTGTTGGTTAACAAGCTACCGCTGTAACGCTGTTTGATGATGTGCTGTTGAATGATATATAGTCATGCTTGGCACAATAACTCTGCAACCAAAGCATTTGAAAACGTGTTTCATTTGGCCATTTTTCTGAACTAATCGGGGATGAGTATAAAATGAGTCGAGAAGTTGCCATGGCAAGTAGAAAATTGACATGCAGCTCTATAAAATCACACCATTTTTTATTTCTGTTCTCTTTTCAGAATTACATTTTAGCATACTACACACTTGAGAAACAACAACACAAGCAAAACGAAATAGAAAGATGTTCGGATTATTTCATCATTATAGGCTTTAGATCATACGGCAGCAGCTGGAGCTAGAGCTGGTAGTTAACCAGAGATCTGGACATTCTTTGTCACCGGTTTCTTAATTTCAGTTTTGGGCACAGTAACAGTCAACACACCATTCTCCATCCCCGCTTTCACTTCCTCCATTTTTGCATTCTCAGGCAACCTAAACCACCTCACAAATTTGCCACTACTCCTCTCCATCCTATGCCACTTATCATTCTTCTCTTCTTTCTCCCTCCTCCTCTCTCCGCTTATCTTCAACACTCTGCCTTCCTCAACTTCGACTTTCACTTCATCCTTTTTCACTCCGGGAAGATCCGCCTTGAAGATGTGGGATTCTGGTGTCTCCTTCCAGTCGATCCGTGTGTTGGCGATCTGGGTTGCGTCATTGGTAGCTGGGGTTGTGATTAGACCTTGGAATGGATCCCATAAGTCGAGTGAGAATGGGTCGTAAACATTGCTCCTTTGGTTGCCGCTGAAGATGGATGGGATGAGAGACATTTTCTTTTCTGGTTGTTTGGTAGAGTTTGATTGTGTGTAGAGAATTGAGAAGATTAGCTTGCTTAGTGTTTTTGTCTTGTGTAGATGACTTGAATGGAATGGCCGGAGAGTTGTTGGTATATATAGGCAGAACCGCACCGCAGACGGGGAAAGACACTAGACATGTCTGGTACGTTCGCGGGATTTCTTAGATGCTCCTGGCTAGACCGCCAAATAAAGAAGAAAAGGAATTAGAAGCATATCTTTCCATAAGGTTCTAGAGTCCACGACGTACATCTTCATAACAAGTTTTCTTTTCTTCATTAACAGAACCAACTACCATAAAAAGTAACAGATTATACAAAATGGTCTAGAGGATTTTTCATATTGGCTAATTAAAGTTAGAGTATATCTTATCTCTATTACAAACAAATCAATACCAAAAACTATACTCCTATATTTTTAAATTAACTAATACAAATAGGAACATCTTATCAGTTTATTTATTATTGTCATCAACATTTAATATTATGACACACTTAAAAGAATATTTACGAATGATAACTCATATTTTAAACATATCTATATACAAACTAGAGATGGTAGCTCTTAATGACCTGATTTAAAATTAATAATAGTTATACGTATACAAATATGAATAATTTCATACTTATGATAACTGTTGTTTTGATCTTAATTAAGCTAAAATAAGATGAACATACTTACTTATTGTTCAACAGTTCTAAGCATATGCAACGTGCTCGGCTGCACAACGCTCTTAGATACTTCCTTTTATGGCATCTAGCGTTAAATGTAGGTTTGCATCTATTTTAGTGTCGGTCCCACTATTTTTATTCTACTTTATTCTAACCTTACATCCAAATGCTGATTTAACAACTGTCATCAATTTCAGTATCGTCTCTTCTACTTAGGGCTGTCCATTCGGTTCGTTAATTTTTTTTTTTTTTGAGTAAAACTTCATACTTCATATATTAACATCTAGAACACACACTCCTTCCTAACCAAAACAATAACATCATATGAGAATGAGCATAACTAATTGACAGACCAATTAGCTCCACAATCCTCCATATTGTTAGGATGGTTAATATAAGTTGTAATAGTTTGTGTTTATTACCGTTGTACACACGGTATATATATGTTTGCGGTATTCGCTATAGTAAGTAAGTAATTAGCTTTATTCTCATACACAGTAGTACTAGCGTTTAGAGTTGTATAGAACTTAGGGATTATCTCTCTATTCTATTCTTAATCTAAGCTTTCCACGTTGGTTCTTCTCTCTCGGTTTCTTCTACTCTTCTCGTTCTTCCTTCGTTCTTGTGTTTGTGTTGGGTTCTTGTCTTCATCGAAGCAGCTGGGATAATTTCATGGTATCAGAGCCGGCATTGAAGACATAAACTCGATTGAAGCAGGCAAGTCGAACTTCTGGGTATAAGAAGGTTCGCTTAAGATGGGAGATGACCAAGATAAAGACGGTAAGGGAAAAGGAACCCTAATCGATGAGGAAGCGAATACGAGCAATGCGAAGAAGACCAAGATGGACAACTCGGATCCATTTTTCCTGTCAAACTCGGAACAACCGGGAATGTTTCTCGCCGAGAAGTTTGACGGAACAACTGGATTTAGGGCTTGGAAGAGAGAAATGATAATCGCTCTAGACGCGAAGAACAAATTGGGGTTCGTAGAGGGGACAATCAAGAAACCCTCGGAAGACGACCCGAAGTTCAAGCTGTGGAAGCGCTGCAATTCAATGGTCACCTCATGGATCTTGGCTAGCTTGAAGAAGGAAACGGCCAAGAGCGTGTTATATTGTGCGACCGCAGCGGATTTATGGAAGGAGCTGGGAATGAGGTTCGAGGAGTCAAACGCAGCACAAATCTACTCTCTGCATCAGCAATTGAATGATACAAAGCAAGAAGGAGACACTGTTAGCGCCTATTACACGCGTATAAAGGAAATTTGGGATGAAATCGATTCATCAGAAGAAATCCTCAATTGCACCTGTCAAGCCGCGTCTGGGTATAAAGAGGTTTTCAGAAAGCAGAGAGTTATCCAGTTTTTGATGGGTGTCAACGAAAGATTCGCCATCGTAAGAGGAAACATTCTGATGATGAGCCCTCTCCCCACAATAGAGCAGGTGTATTCCTTATTGGTGCAAGAAGAGAGACAAAAGATAGTGTGCGGTACTGGGAAAGGGGAACTTGGAGCCGGAAGCGGAGCTTTGTCTTTCGCAGTAGACAATTCCAAACGGAGCTTCAAACCCTATCAAGGCAAAGACTCGAAACGAAGCAACCTCCAGTGCAGTCATTGCGGACGAAATGGGCATACGGTCGAGAAGTGCTACCAAATACATGGGTACCCATCTTTCTGGAAGAAGAGCAAAAGATCAACAGCAGCAGCTTCGGATGGGGCACAGACTGGAACCCAGGATGAAATTGCAAAGACTTTCTCTTTGGAGCAAGTAAATCAAATACTGTCTCAATATGCCAAGAACCAGCAAGCAGAAAATGATCCAGGGATCTCTACCTGCAGTTTTGTCGGTACCGTTTCTAAACTGAATTATTGCTCTAAATTGCTTAATTATCAAGATAGTAGAAACTCTGAAACTAACGACTATTCTGGTTTGTCACACTGTCTGAATGGTGAGAATGCTAAGAAACAGAAAGAAACTGGACCTTCTTTGTCAAATTACACCAGTAATAAAACTCATGTTGAGTTAGATGCATGTTGCTCATCTGTTGGTGATTCCTTGAAGAAAAGAAGTGGTAGAAATAGCAAGAAACAGTTAGGTATTGTTCTTATGAGTTTAGATGGAAAGAATGACTGTTGCTCTTCTGCTCTTGATTTCTTAAGGAAAGAAAACGATACAAAGGCATGTTTAACTAATAAGAAAAGAGTTTTGTTTGACAAGTGGGTTTTAGACAGTGGAGCAACAGAACACATGTGTTGTGATCTGAAAAAATTCACCAATTATAAATACCTAAGTCATATGCATACTGTTGGGATGCCAGATGGGCATCCTCAGGAAGTTAAAATTATTGGTAGAGTAAAGATCAATCAAGCTTTGACTCTGAATGATGTCCTGTTTGTTTCAAACTTTAAATTTAACTTGATTTCTATAAGCAAGCTGGCTAAACAGTTAAAGGGCAAATTCTACTTTGATGACACATGCTGTTTATTTCAGGAATGTAATTCAGAACATGAGCAAGAGGTTGGGAAACTCTCAAACGGCCTGTATTTGTTAGATGAAAATTTCCTTTGTGATCACAACCTAGGTTTCTCTGTAAATGTAAGCAATATAGGAAAGGAGGTTGGATATTATGATTCTAGAGATGCTGTCAGTTTATGGCACCATAGGCTGGGCCATTTACCAATAGGCAAACTGAAAAGAATAGGTCTCTTTGACAGAAGTTTAGGGAAGAAACATTTTCTTTGCGAGTCTTGTTGTAAAGCTAAAAGCCATAGGCTTCCCTTTCCTGTTAGCACAATAAAATCAAAGGAAGTGTTTGAAATCATCCATATAGATTTGTGGGGCCCATATGGGACCAAGACCCATGACAACTTTGCTTACTTTCTGACCTTTGTTGATGACAAATCACGTGCGACTTGGGTGCACTTTGTATCACAAAAATCCACATGTTTTCTGGTTATTAAACATTTTATAGAAATGGTCAAGGTGCAATACAAGACTAAAGTGAAAATAATTAGAAGTGATAACGCGTATGAGTTAGGAACTTCAAGAGAGGGAATAGAATTCTACAAAGAAAAGG
Source organism: Limonium bicolor (assembly GCA_023374045.1). Classification (NCBI taxonomy): domain Eukaryota; kingdom Viridiplantae; phylum Streptophyta; class Magnoliopsida; order Caryophyllales; family Plumbaginaceae; genus Limonium; species Limonium bicolor. Next base: position 305,428,849 of record CM041778.1, read on the forward strand.
GAATCCAACATCAAACAACCTGCCCACACACACCCCAGCAAAATGGGGTGGTTGAAAGAAAACACCGTCATATTTTAGAAACAGCAAGAAGCTTAATGTTCTACTCTGGTTTACCTTTGAAGTTCTGGGGAGAAAGTATCTTAACCTCTGTTTATTTAATAAATAGGATGCCCTTGGATGTGCTAGGAGGAAAAAGCCCTTATGCTGTTCTTTATGAACAAGAACCTGATTACCATGCTTTGAAATGTTTTGGCTCTCTGTGCTTTGCTCACATAAATTCACCTCTGCATGATAAATTTGCTGCTAAATCAGTAAAATGTGTGTTTTTGGGATATCCACCAAATAAGAAGGGCTTTAAATTGTATGATCTGGAAAATGACAAAGTCATTGTCAATAGAGATGTACAGTTTTATGAACACGTTTTCCCTTTTAAAGGAAACTATATGACAGCATCTCATACACATGAACACATTGATAATAATCATCAAACAGAAACAACAGAAGGCATCCATAGGGTAGAAAGGACTCCCCTAATGACAGAGGATTGTGATGATTATGAACATACTTTTGTTACTGATGATATCCATGAGAAAAGTGCAGAACAGGTTGAAGAAACTGCAGAACAAGTTGAAGAAACTGCAGAACAGCAAGGAGAAGTAGCACAGAGCCCACAAGATCACACCACACAAGCTAGGACAGAACCAAGGAGATCAACAAGGGAGAGACAACCACCAAGCTACTTGCAAGACTATGTCATGGGAAGTCTGCATACAGAAGAAAAAGGGAAGCATCCTAATACCCCCTCTGATTCTTTTAATTCCACTGATCATTTCACTGCTTTGATGCATGATATACTGTCTAATTTTCATAAAAATAGAGAATGTCTGATATTAATTTTGGTTTCAGTATACAACCAAAAGAAATCATTGTTATGTCTCCTAATGAAAACTCTACAGAAGGGAAAATAAATCATCTCTGTTGTAGTGCTAGAACAGATAGGGACATAGAACCACAGGACTATTATGAGGCAGCTAAAAATGAGAGTTGGATAAAAGCAATGAAAGAGGAAATAGATGCTCTTGAAAGAAACAAGACTTGGGATCTAGTTGAGTGCCCGAAAGGGAAGAGGCCAATAGGTTCAAAGTGGGTCTTTAAAATAAAATACAAAGCTGATGGTACATTAGAGAGGTACAAGGCGAGGCTTGTAGCCAAAGGGTATAATCAGAAATATGGAATTGACTACTTGGAAACCTTTTCTCCGGTAGTAAAATTCACAACTATTAGGGCCATCATAATTATAGCCATAAAGAGAGGATGGGGTGTTAGTCAGTTAGATATCAATAATGCGTTTCTCCATGGAGAACTTCATGAGGAAGTTTACATGGAGTTGCCACTAGGATATAAAACTGAAATCAAAGGAAAAGTGTGCAAATTAAGAAAATCTCTCTATGGTTTGAAGCAAGCTTCAAGACAGTGGCATGAAAAGTTGAGTGGGTTTCTTTTCTCCTTGGATTTCACTCAATCTTTGAATGATTATTCACTGTTTATTAGAAGAAACAAAGGGAAAATAACAATTCTGGCTGTCTATGTTGATGATGTTTTACTCACCGGGATGATATTGAAATGATACAATTGGTGAAAAGAAATTTGAATCAGAAATTCAAGATAAAGGATATGGGCAGTTTAAGGAGTTTCCTTGGGATAGAATTCCTTAGAACAAGAGAGGGAATGATCATTTTATAGAAAAACTATTCTGAGGAACTTGTTAGACAGTTCGGTGGTGAACATTTAAAAAGCACAGCAGGTCCCTTAGATCTGAGTACAAAGTTATTGTTGGAGGATGGAAAACCATTAACAGACCCCATGTTGTATAGAAGGCTAATAGGAAAAATGAATTTCCTAACACATACTAGACCAGATTTATGTTTCAGTGTGCAGTTGTTAAGCCAGTTTTTGAATAAACCAACTGAAACACACATGCAAGCTGCATTGCATACCCTTAGATATATCAAAGGAACTGCTAGTTACGGTCTCATGCTTAATAGTACTAACAGTTTTGAATTGATTGCATATTGTGACTCAGATTGGGCAGGGTGTCCCAACACAAGAAGGTCTATAAGTGGGTTTTATGTTGAACTAGGTGGTTGTGCACTTTCTTGGAAATCCAAGAAACAAACTAATGTAGCTCTTTCTTCTGCAGAAGCAGAATACAGAGCACTTAGGCAGACGGTAGCAGAGGTAAGCTGGCTTACGAGATTGCTACACGAGCTAGGGGTCGAGGGAATCCAGCCTATACCGCTCAAATCAGACAGTCAAGCTGCGGTGCACATAGCCAAAAATCCGGTCTTCCATGAGCGGACGAAGCATATTGAAGTGGACTGCCATTTTGTTCGACAGAAGCTGCAGCAAGGACTTGTGCGAGTTGAGTACATACCATCACAACAGCAACTGGCAGATGTATTCACTAAGGTGTTGCCTGGGCGCACATATCCTCTGGTCTTGAAGCAGTTGAATGTTGGGGAAGTTCAGTGAAAACGTTTGCCTTCTGGTTTGAGGAATGTCTTAACCATCAGCAGCAAAACAAACAAGGAGGATGTTTGTTTTGAGGGGGACTGTTAGGATGGTTAATATAAGTTGTAATAGTTTGTGTTTATTACCGTTGTACACACGGTATATATATATGTTTGCGGTATTCGCTATAGTAAGTAAGTAATTAGCTTTATTCTCATACACAGTAGTACTAGCGTTTAGAGTTGTATAGAACTTAGGGATTATCTCTCTATTCTATTCTTAATCTAAGCTTTCCACGTTGGTTCTTCTCTCTCGGTTTCTTCTACTCTTCTCGTTCTTCCTTCGTTCTTGTGTTTGTGTTGGGTTCTTGTCTTCATCGAAGCAGCTGGGATAATTTCACATATCCAAAATAGTAGCAGCCGTAATGCTAACAGGAAGCACTAGTAGAAAAAATGTTTTTAATGACGGCGTTTAAACCACGGTTAAATGGAAAACCGTGGTTTAAAGTTTATAAACCACGGTTTTAATAGAAACCGTCGTTTAAGGTGCATACCAGAGCGCATATACCACGGTTTTTCCGGAACCGTCGTATATAGGTTAGTTATATACCACGGTTTGCAGGGGAACCGTGGTATATAATACATGCCGGAGTGAATATACCACGGTTCTTCAAGAACCGTCGTATATAGGGTACCTATATACCACGGTTCCTAGGCAACCGTCATTTATATTGCACATCTTGCTATATTAAACCACGGTTTTTTGATCAACCGTGGTATATAATCGAGGCGGGAATTTTAATTTTCGGCCGAAATTTAACGCGGCGCTTTCTCTCTATTCTCATATATGTCGACTTCTTCTTCATTCTCTTCAATGTCACGGTAATTTTGGAACCCAAACCGACGAGCTCTGCAACTTTTCTTCATTCTCTTCAACCTCACGATAATTTTGGAACCCAAACCGACGAACATGCTCTGCAACTATTCTTCATTCTCTTCAACTAGCTCACGGTAATTTTTGCAATCCTAAATCGCGAACAAGGAACATGCTCTTCCTCACTCATTCTCTTGTTTTTCGGTAATTTTTGCAGCTTACACTTGCGAACAAGGAACATGCTCGTCCTCACTCGCTCATTCTCACTGTAATTTTTGCAACATAACCGGCGAACAAGGTACATGACCTACGCCTCCGTTCTTCATTCTCTTCAACTTCACGGTAATTTCGCAACCCACCGCGAACAAGGAACATACTACGCCATTCTTCACTCATTATTTTGCAACCATAAATCGCAAACAAGGAACACACATGTTCTAGCCTCTTCATTCTCTTATGTGCTGTGTTTGATATCTGCGAAGCGACGCTTCTGAATCGTCGGTGATTTTGAAAAAATTTCATAGACTATAAACCACGGTTATATGTATAACCGTGGTTTATTCGTTGATTTATAGATAATAAACCACGGTTTTGACCTTTAACCGTCATATAAAAGGACTTTATACCACGGTTCTCTCCTTAACCGTGGTTTAAAATCGTTGAGGACCGCGTCCAAAAACGGTCTTAGCAAACCGTGGTATATAGTATACTTTTATACCACGGTTGATAACCGTGGTATATAGACAATTTTCTATATGCGACGAGAGCATAAACCACGGTTCCTAACCGTGGTATATAAGCAAAATAACCGTGGTTTAAAATATTTTTTCCACTAGTGAAGATTCTCCTTCCTCCACCACTTGACTTTTCGGTTACAACTACTAGCTAATCCAGCCATAAAAAAACTAGGGAAGTTGAAATACTTTACATTGCAGGTCCAGTTAACATACTTAAAACGATAAATTAAGTAGCGAATTCTATTATAGTCCTGTTGCAGCTCCATATCATTTCCTCTTTCCTTGTTACACACATTCATCAACCATTCTTGCATGTTGTCAAAGCCTATAATATCACTGCCTACTCTAAGAGCAAGTGTGATAGCATGTTTCATGGCTTTGATGTTTGCAAGTTGCACTCTGCAAGTGCTATGTAAAAGCCTTGAAAAATAAGCTATTATATTCCCATTGTTGTTTCTGATCAGTCCTCCTATCCTGATGGGAGAACCTTGCTTCTGATCAATAGCCCAGCCTAGTCTAGTTTCACCAACTAGGGGAGGCACCCACCCTTCAGTTTGAGTCCTGTTACAAGTAGAATTCTGCATATTATGATAATAGTATATGTAAGCTTTGTTAGGTTCAACAGTCGGCCACCAAGCAAAACTTGTGTTATGTTTGACTTTGTTTCTAGCGTCATACACTACCCATAACATATCTAAGATTTGACTACACTTAGAGGAGTTCCAATTACATATTCCTTCATTCATCCACCTTATACATTTAGTATCAGAAAAATCAGCTAACTCTACAGTGTTAATTATATTGCTCCAGATATTAGAGACAAAACAACAGAGAAAAAAGGAATGGACAATTGTATCTTTTTTTCCACAGAGAAAACACTTTGAACTGCCTCTAATTCTTCTGGCTAGATTTGCTTGGCAAGGAGTTATGTTTCGAATCATTTTCCAAGCAATCAGTTTGGCTTTAGGACAAATGTGGAGGTTATTGATCTGTTTAAAACTACTGCTCTTTGGTGAAGAAGAGGAAGCTGCTACAGTTTGCATATGACTGTGAATTCTGATGTACCCTGATTTCACAGAATAGTTTCCATCTAAGGTGTAATTCCAAATCCACTCATCTTGTTCCCCGAGATTAGGATTGATAGAGAGGATACAGTCGACATCATATTCAGTCAAGTTATCTTTGAGCTTAGCTCTGTTCCATCTACCTGAATTATTATCAATAAAATCAGATACAAGGTCCTGGCTATTAGCTTCTTCTAGATTTTGGGCAATAACCTTGAAACCTTCAGATCTAGGAAGCCACGGGTCCTTCCAAAACAAAGTGTTAAAACCATTCCTTAACCGTTTTTCATAACCATTTTTTAAATTTTCGGTTTTCGGTTGACTGAATTTTATTTCGGTACAGTTTTCAGCTATTGAAGAGAATATTTTGGTTAACCGAATAACCGAAATATTTTTTAAAATTAAATTTAAATATATAAATATTAATGAAAATAGTAAGTTTTCTTTTAAAAATTTCAGTTAACCGAATTTATTACAGTTAACCGCAACTAATTTGGTCTTCGGTTCGATTTTCGGTTATTAATAGAAAAAAAAATTCGGTTTTCGGTTATTTCGGTTTCAGTTAATTCGGTTATTGAACCGAATTTCAGTTAATTCGGTTATAACCAAAAACCGTTTTTTTTTTAAATTCGGTTTTTGGTTAACCGAATGGACACCCCTACTACTTTATTCCGACAGTTGTATTTGACAGCTGACCACAAACGGATCCTAGCATGCTCATTCTCTGTATTTCAACGGTCACATGACGTGACTGTCTATGTGGCAGTTCATGTAATTGTTGACTGTATATTAAGTTGTCACTTATATATATATAATGATTGTGACTTTTAAAATATAAGCCCAAAATGAAAAAAAATTTACACTATTGTTTATCTAAATTCAAATTCTTCAAAACAAGATCAGTCATGACAACTTTAAAATTTTATATTAGTTATATATATATATCAACGAGACTTATTATTCAACATATAAACTTTAAAATACACCATATAATAATAATAATAAATACACACAAAATAATAATGATTCATTATTTGATTCACAATTGGTACAAAAAAAATATGATTCATGGTTAAGACTTAGCAAACACTATACAATAATAACACCACAAAACAATAATGATCTATTATTAATTCAGAAGTTGTATGTCTGAAAAATATTTGATTAACCACTTATTAGTTAATGAATCATAATAAAAATTTCAATATGAATCATATCATCAATGTATCATTGTAAACATATAATTTTTATTTGAAGTTGTCCAAACATACCAATATGACTGGTCTTGTTTTGATAAGCTATGTAAATGAACAATGGTACAGTTTTTTTAATTTTGGATATAAATATTTCAAGTTATACCAATTTAAGTTCAATCACTATTAAAATGTCAACTAATATACATTCAACATGACATGTCAACTGCCACATAGCATATATGTTTTTGATTTCTTCCTTGTACCCATTTGTCTTAGATCCCATATGCAAGCAGTCCCGTCAGTGGAACTTGTAGCCATGATCTTGGTGTTTGAAGAACAAAAATCAACAGTGTTTACCTTGTGTTCATGTAAGTTCCATGATGACGAGGGTTTCCCTTCCCTTGCGTCAAACCTTTTCACGGTACCATGTCTTCCCTCTCCAAAGTAAATGGTGTCGGGATTGTCTAGTGGTTGAGCGATAGATAAGATTGCTTCGTTTTCATATTTAGTTGAGTATAAAAGGCTGAATTCTTGTTTGTCTAGGTCGGTTACTCGTAGTATGCCGTCGTAGCAGCTGGTGTATATATGCGCTTATTTAGGGACCCCATTTATAATTATTTGATAGGTTAGTTTTATATAGTAGGGCTGGCTCTGAACATATACAATGTAATTAACTCAAATCCATTTAAATTGAATCCCCACCCCCGACTAGGAAATAAGATTCCACTAATGATCAGTGGCATTGACCAATAACCATAGAGCGATAATCGTCGGAGAGAGTTTTGTGACGGATGCACTTTTTCCGTCACTGACGGACTGCATCTGGACCTTTGTTTTTAAGTTGAGATAAATCTCAACCGTGGAAGTGGCTCTGGTGCAATCAACATATTACTGCTGTAAGTGAGGCGCGTGTGAAAATAAAATAGTGTTACAACAACACTCGCATGGAAATAGCAGTGCTTCACACCAGGTGGAAGTAAAAATATTTTTATAGTAATAGACATGGTAGGTTATTATATATAGGGACCGACATCTTCTATAATTAATTTTTTTTATAATTTTTGTTTTTGAAACTAGTTGTTGTTATATTTCAATATATTAAAATACAAATGTGAATATGCATATAAATTGTTGTCGTTAGTTTACTATTTGTTTTACTATTTTTGTTATTGATGGTTAGAAATATTTGTACAACTTTTTATAATTGTTTTCGTTACTGTTGTAGAAAATATGACATTAACTTTATATATATATTTTTAATCATTCTCATCAAATCAATTATGTATAAGAATATGGAGGATTTTGTGACGGACTGGAATTTTCCATCTGCGACGGACAAAATATTGACCATCAGATTAAAAATATTCTAGATGATTATATGCGTGAGTCTATAGTGGCTCTTGGTCAAATCATTTCATCTTCTTTTGTCATGTAGGTGCGTTAGTTGCACACAGGCTTTCTAATTAAAGGAGAAAAAAAACTTGATATCTGTAGTTAACTAAAGTTATGATAATATTACTTTTTATTTTATTTATAATACGTATCTTACTTGTTAGAAATTAGACTAGTACTTATTATTGTTATGGATGTTCACTCACTACACAAAAGAAATTACATGATTATATCCACATATATACATATGACTGTTAAATATTTTTTTGTAGTATTGTATAAATGAGAGCATACATCAATTCAAAATTAAATTACCTAATCTAAATGAATAGATTATAAAGGGTTGATTTTAATTTTAAAATACAAAACCAAATATGTATAATTTCTTCTAATAAAAAAGTGTCATTAATTTTGTATTATAAATCATTAAAATTGATATTATGATTCATTAAGTAATAAGTGGTGAATTCGACGTTTTTTACTTTCCTATGGTGGGTTTTGGGGTGTTTTGGGGGTAGGGTAATCTATTTAGAATTTGTTCTGTACTTTATATTGTAGCAACTAACTCAACAGGTTTTTAGGGTTTGTGGTAGCGGGTTTAGGGCCGTTAGACCCTAAACCCGCCACTGCAACCCTAAAATACCTTCGACGTTTTTTACTTTCCTAGGATGGGTTTTGGGGTGTTTGGGGGGTAGGGTAATCTATTTGGAATTTGTTTCGTACTTTATATTGTAGCAACTAACTTGACAGGTTGTTAGGGTTTGTGGTAGCGGGTCTAGGGCCTAAACCCGTCACTGCAAACCCTAAAAATGCCTTCGACGTTTTTAGCTATCCTATGGTGGGTTTTGGGTGTTTTTGGGGGTAGGGTAATCTATTTGGAATTTGTTTCGTACTTTATATTGTAGCTACTAACTCAACAGGGTTTTAGGGTTTGTGGTAGCGAGTTTAGGGTCGTTAGACCCTAAACCCACCACTACAAACCCTAAAAATGCCTTTGACGTTTTTAGCTATCTTAGGGTGGGTTTGGGGTGTTTTGGGGGTAGGGTAATCTATTTGGAATTTGTTTCGTACTTTATATTGTAGAAACTAACTCGACGGGCTTTTAGGGTTTATGGTCGCGGGTTTAGGGTCGTTAGACCCTAATCCCACCACTACAAACCCTAAAAATGCCTTCAACATTTTTAGCTATCCTTAGGTGGTTTTGGGGGTAGGGTAATCTATTTGGAATTTGTTTCGTACTTTATATGGTAGCAACTAACTTGACAGGTTTTTAGGGTTGGACCCTAAACCCGCCACTACAAACCCTAAAAATGTCTTCGACGTTTTTAGCTATCCTAAGGTGGGTTTTGGGGTGTTTTGGGGGGTAGGGTAATCTATTTGGAAACCGTTCTGTACTTTACATAGTAGCAACTAACTCGATAGGTTTTTAGGGTTTGTGATCACGGGTTTAGGGTCGTTAGACCCTAATCCCACCACTACAAACCCTAAAAATGCCTTCGATGTTTTTTAGCTTTCCTAGGGTGGGTTTTAGGGTGTATGGGTTAGGGTAATTTATTTTGATGTCGGTCTATATTTTATATTGTCATGACTGACTCGATATATTTCCACACCACAATTATATAAACGTTTCCATGATTTTTATTAAAGGTGTCCACGAGTTCTTATAAACGTTTTCACATTTTTATATATGTTTCCATGTTTTTATGTAGACGTTTCCACGTTTCTACGATTCCATGATTATCTAAAACATTTCCATGCCACAATTACTTATAAACGTTTCCACGACATGATTACATATAAACATTTTCATTATTATATATGAATGTTTCCATGCTACAATTATATATAACGTTTCCACGATGTATATTAAATGTATCCACGAGTTTGGATAAACGTTTCCACATTTTTATTTAAACATTTTCACTTTGTTAGATATACATTTCCACATTTTTATATAAATGTTTCCACGTTTACGATTTCATGATTATATATATCGTTTCCACGCCATGATTACATATAAATATTTCCACGATCTGATTACATATAAACAATTTTCATAATTATATATAAATGTTTCCTTGCCACGATTACATATAACGTTTCCGCGATTTATATATAAACGTTTCCACGATTTATATAAACGTTTCCACGTCTTGATTACATATATACGCTTACCCCATTATATATTCCATGCCACAATTATATATAACGTTTCTAAGCCACGATTATATATACATGTTTCCACACAATTAAGTATAAAAATTACACCGTTTAAATTTATACGTCACTTAGACTTTTTCCCACCGGGTTTTGTCTAAGGAGGTTTATAATTAATTAATATATCACTTTTTACATCACAATCAAGTATAATGATTACACCGTTTAAATTTATACATTACTTAGACTTTTTCCCACGTTTAATGTTTTATAAAAAATATTATACATCACTTTTTTAAATTTAAAAATTATAAATATTAGCTTAGTATTTTTATTAACAACTTTTTTAATTTTATAGTTAATTAATATATGTTGAATTGTTATGCTCCATTTTTACATATATACATAAACAACATACATATTAGAAAAATGACAAAATAATGACATTCTAACATTAAAAAATAAATAACCAAAATAAATGTAGACCGCATACATTCATGTGAGATGTGTAATAAAAAAATAAAAAAAAATGGATGATGGGGTGTGATGGAACATCCTAAGACGTGGTCTCTCCCGTCACGTGGATGTTGAGATTAAAAAAAAAAAAAAAGTTTCCGTCGCAGACGGAAATAAGATGTCCGTCACCTAATCTCCGCCCAAAGTATTAGCGGCAAAGAGTTTAGAAGAGGGACAATTTAGAGACCACACACCAAAATATATTTAGACGAAACTAGAACGACTAGTTACTAGGTTGATACTAACTTATATTAAAATTTCTATCTTGATTATAACGAGGATTTTCTTCTTGATACTAACTTATATGAAATAAATAAAGTTTTTATTTTTAAAATAATATAAGAGCAAAGTTACACTAAGATCGAAAATGTTTTTTAATAGTTGTAAGTCAACCTTTATTTCGAAAATTGACTAATTGATCATTTAAGTATTCTTTCTATATAGTTTAATGAAAACAAATACGTTCGTTGGAGTTAATCAAATTGTTTCCCCCGTAGACTAATACTACAATTTGATTGACAACAGAAATTACAAAAGTTTATGCCCCGGCTCCTTTCTAAAAAACTTACTGGTAGTGTTGTTTACTCTGACCAACAGTGTACTTATAGTAGCGTGGGGTTCTTGAACATCTTCTTGTGTTCTGTCTTATTCATCATCCATTGGTTGGAAGCCAAAAGTACATATACAGTTTTGGAATTTTCTCCTAATACCACAAAATTTCTGCTTAATTCTTAATATATGACTGTGCTTTTAAAATTACGCACGATGACATTGAGTTTTAACTAATCTTATCAGATAACACTTTGTCTTATATTCCGTTTATTCATTCCTGAACACCATTATAATAAGTCTTAAGTATCCCTCTAAACTAATTTTGAAAAGTGGATAGTTAGTGGAAAGAGTGTTATTTTTTTTTTCTACTCATGCACTTAGTTAAGAGGGTATTTAGACATTTTTCAGTAGTGTTAAGAAAAGAACAAATAGAATATGAGATGAAGTATTATGTGATCTAATTTAATCAAAACTCAGTGTTATCTTATATAATTTAAAAAATACAGTAGTAAATTATGAATTAAGCTAAAACTCGGTGGTATTTGGTAAAATTTTCTTACAGTTTTTTATGTGGTTAGATGTGGCTTGTAAATACTATCCAGTTTCTAGGGGTGAAGTGTACCAACCTACATGTGTACATTGTTTAAACTTTAAGGAAGTTCCTACAATAAACTCGAGAGCTTTTACTGCAAATCCATACTAATAAAAATTTAGATTTGAATAAGTGGTGTACATTGATTTTGTGTAAGTTCCTATCAATGTGTAGAATTCTAACTGGAAAGTGGGATGTGAGATTAAGACTCACGATGAACTTAACAGAAGTACAAAAAGAGAGGTTGTGTTATAAAAAAAAAGATTTTATCTATTTCACTTCAAAATTTTCATTACAAAATCACGTATTCATAGGGGTGAGCATTCGGTTCCGGTTATTCGGTTATAACCGAGAACTGAAATTATTTCAGTCTCGGTTATTTGTCTCTTAATTAAATCAAATAAATAAAATCTGTAAACAGCTAATAGAAATACATTGTAATATGTTATTTCCCTATCTAAGAGATATTGTCATTATATCTTGTATTTGTACCGCCTGAGTAGCTAGTTTGTTATGTGTATACAGTCGGTTCAAGACTCTGCTTCTATGTTGCGGTCTTAATCTTAGTTTGCGACTAAATTGTCCTCGCATGTCTTTCACGGGTTATTACTAAAAAAAAAACAAAGTTAGATTGCATTATGGTATCATAGCAAGCGAATTAAGAGTTGTTATAATTTATCTTTTTTTATGGGAGACGACGGGATAGCAGCAAAGACATTCGTCGGAGCCTCAACATCCACCAACGCCATTGATGTTTCTGATCCTCTATATGTTCATGGATCGGAAAACCCAGGGCTTAGTTTAGCACCGAAATTCATGAGAACATGTTTCCTGAGGTGGAAGTGGGCAATGACACTCAGTCTTAAGGCAAACAATAAGTTTGGTTTCATCATCGGAAAAGTGAAGAAACCAGGAGCGGAAGATCCTATTTTCTCTTTGCCTAGGTTGGCTCAAACTCTCTTGTAGCTTCCTAGATAACAAGTTCTCTACATACAAAGATTGCAGGGAACCTTATGTTCTCTAACAATCCAAAGCAAATATGAGACTCTCTCTGTCAAAGATATGAGCAAAACAACCTGACGATGGTACTCGGGCTACAGCAAACACTTACAGAAATCAAACAAGGGGATGAACTGATTACCGTAAACTTTACTAGATTGAAGAATGTCTGGGGAGAAATCAATTTAGCTAGAACATCTCTGGAATGCAACTGTGATTCACAGGAAACCCTAAGGTGAAGGGAAGAAGAGGACAAGCTAATTCAATTCCTGATGGGTCTCGATAAAAGCTATATGCACATCAGAGGGCATATTTTGGCATAGAAAGATGACCTCAACCTAGAAGACGCTTTCGCCCTTCTTATCCAGGAAGAAAATCAAAGAGGAGGTGATAAAGGGAAAAATGAAGCCATGTATTTTCTCGGTTATGGGTCAATTGCTAATTCTATCAAAAAGACAAAAAAAAAGGTAGGGGTGGAGAAAAAGAGGAAAACATTCTTTCTACAAGAAGGTCGGTCATTCTTTTGAAGATTGTTACCAACGGCAGAAACGTTCTCATTGTGGTAAATCTAGGACCTAGCTTCAGATTGTTTTCATCTTCATAGGCGAGAAGTTGTTCTCGCCTTAAAGAAGAAAGGTGTTGTAGTCCTTTACAAAGAAGAAGGTCAGTCTTCAAGAGAGAAGCAGGCGATAGAGGTGATAAACCAGATGAGTTCAAAATTATTACAACAAATTACAGGATTAATTCAAACAGGGAGCCAAGTGAATCCCAAAGATGAAAATTTGTACTCAAATTCTCAGGTAAAAAGCTAGGTTTCTCAGTTAGTAGTCACTGCTTTATGAGCAAGAAATTACGTAATACACAATCCTTCAGTAATAAGTGGATTCTTGATACGGGCACAACAGATTATAAGAGTGTGTTTTTTAGTTTTTTTTCAAAACTAGAAAACTCTGGAGCATAATAGGACAGTAATTTTACCATATGGTAGATCACAGGAAGTGCGCAAAATATGGGATGTGAGATTTGGAAAACATTTCTAGTTGAATGGAGTACTTTACATTTCGATTTCAAGTTTAATCTTGTCTATGTACAGAAGATGATTGAACAATATACTCAGAATCTGATTTTTTCATCTCAACATTACTCTACCCAGGACCCTATTACAGGGACGATTGAGCTACTTGGAGAGGAACACGATGGCCAGCGGATTATCTCAAGAGAGGAATAATGAAAACTACTATGAATTGAATCTTGTTTCTGTCAAAAATTTGTTAGCTTATGAAACTCATGTCAAACTTGGTCATGTACCATTTGAAAATCTTGTAGACATGGGTTTAATAAAGCAACGAGATTTATTGCAACAATATGTTTGTGAAGTATGTTATAAAGCTAAAGCTCAACGACATCCTTTTGGAAATTCTAAGATCAAATCTAAGCAGCCCTTTGAGATGATAAATATCAGTGTGTGGGGTCCGTTTATATTCGAAACATATAATGGGTTCAAGTACTTTATTTGTTTTGTTGGTGATAATACTAGAACAACATCGGTATAATTATTATCTCAAAAGGAAGGAGTGTGGCAAGCCATTGTGAATTTCATTCAAATGGTGGAAAGACAATTTGATTCTAAGATTAAAATCATCAGAAGTGGCAATACCAATGAGCTAAGAAGTTCGAATGAAGGGAAAAATATTTTATAGCAATGAAGGGATTGTTCATCAGACCACTTGTGCCTATACACCACAACAAATTGCAGTGGTAGAAAGCAAATACAAGTATCTTCTGGAAATAGCTAGAGCCTTGTTCTTTCAGTCTTAAATTTCATTATCATATTGGGGAGAATTTATTCTTCTTACGGCACTCTTGATAATTTGTCTTCCTACGAAAGCTTTAAAAGGAAAGACGCCTTTTGAAAGCCTTCACAAGAAGAAGCCCGTTTATGAGAAAATAAGGCCTTTTGGATGTCTTTGTTATAAAACTATTGTTGGTCCAAAGGATGGAAAGTTTAGTCCAAGAGCATAAGCTTGTGTTTATTTAGGAGAGGATCCCAGAAATAAAGGACACGAGGTGTTGAACATAAATACAAAGAAAGTCAACGTTTGCAGGGATGTCAAATTTCACACCATTTTTGTTTCCATTCAAAAGTGGTTATGGTGATTATATCATTCGTGGTAATGATGTTGATCGTATAGAAGATAATTCAGCTTAATGGTGGATTCAAGTGAATCAATCACACTTAAACAATAACAACTAAATTCTCTTTCTAAACCTGAAGAGAATGCAGATCGAGAAGATTTACATGCTTCATTAATCAAACAGTCCAACCTAGAGCAGCCTAGTAATGAGACGATTTCAGTGTTGCATGATGACGGGCTCACACAATCCACCAGATATACTCACAAGCTTCGTTATCTAGATGATTATGTTAGTAGCACAATATTTCATGAAATATACATCAAGATTTATTAAAGGAAGGATGTCAATGTCCTCATGGATTGCGGCAACTTAACCAATACTAAACCCAATGTTTAAATGATTCTTTCCATCCAACAACCTAGAAAGTTGCACACCCAATTAGTAACCACCGAGCAACATGCTAATTATAAGAAGGTTATTCAGCATGATCACTGGAGAGACACTATGCAGCGAGATTTGTATGCTTTATAAGAGAATAAAACTTGGGAGGTCGTTGACTTACCTAAAGCAAAAATGGTAGGCTGCAAATGGATTTACAAAGTGAAACTTATATTCGATGGAACCTTGGAGAGGTATAAGGCCAGGCTAGTGGCCAAAGGTCTTATGTAACAACATGGGCTTGACTACCATGAAACATTTTCACCAGTGGTAACGATGGCTACTATTCGAGCTCTTGTCATTTTTGCACTCAATAAAGGGTGGGTCATAATCATCTTGACGTTAATAATGCTTTCTTGCATGGGAACTTAGACAAAGAAGTCTACATGAAGATTCCTCAGGGCCTAGAAGTGATAGGAAGAAATAAGGCATGCTTATTAAAGAAATATTTGTACAGTCTTAAACAAATCTCGCGTAAATGGTTCACCAAACTAGCGTATTTTCTCAAGAGCATGGCAATCAATATCTTTACATCTCTTTTTATGTGGATTACATATTGATATTAGGCACACATCAGCAAGATGTTGATAGTATCAAACGTGCTTTACATGAAAATTTCAAGATAAAAGATCTCGGGGAATTACATTATTTCCTTGGAATAGAGTTCATTCACACCAATCAAGGGGTTATTCCGTCTCAAAGAAAGTGTTGCATGGATATAGTTGAGGAGTATGGATGCCAAGACACAAGATCAGTAGCAAGTCCAATAGCTGGAGGTAATCAGTTGATTGCCGACAAGGGAGAAGTATTAGAGGATCCTGATGTAAGACTTGTGGGAAAACTAAAATATCTCTCTAACACTAGACCACAATTCAGCTTCACAGTTCATGTTTTGAGCCAGTTCATGCAAAAACCTTATGACACTCATATGGAAGTTGTTTTACATACATTACACTATGTTAATGGAACAATGAGTTATGGGATAATATTGAACAAAAAATCAAATCCATGTTTGGAACTTATGGCCTACTATGATTCTGATTGGACAACTATACATGGAGATCAGTATCAAGGTTCTATCTGAGAGACAGCCTGATATCTTGGAGGACCAAAAAGCAAAGTTCCATTTCTCTTTCTAGTGTAGGGGCTGAGTACCGATCTTTACGAAGAGTTACGGCATAGCTGACTTGGCTTAGTCATTTGTTAAGTGAGTTTGAGGTCGATAATATAATACCAATCTTAGTTAAGTGTGACAACCAGTCTACTATTCAAATAGCTCATAACCCAAATTTTCATGAAAGGGCGAAACATATAGAGATCGACTGTCATTTTGTTAGAGAAAAAATTCAACAAGGATTGATTGATCTTCACTATACTCACACTTCTACACTGCTAGAGGACATGATGATCAAAGCTCTCTCAGGAACCATGTATAGATGTCAACTATAAGAAATAGGCATGGGAAATAGTGAAGATTTAAGACTTGGTGAGCAAGCCCACCTAAGTCTTATGGGGGGTGTTAGACTAGTTGAATTAGCCCACAACTTGATGGTCTTTCTTCTAACTAAGTTGGTTTAGATGGAAAGGGTTGTAATCTAATTACTTTAGATCTCTATGCCTTTGAAATACCCCAAAATTAATTAGGGTGATTAAATTACTCTAATACAATATTGAGGGCCTATTAGTGCCTAATGAATTTTGGTAAAGAGAATAAATCCAGAAGAAACAAGAAAAACACTTTAAAAGCGAAAAATGCTAAATTGAGTGTTAAGTGACCCTAAGAGGAATACGACCTCGACCAGAGTATTAAATTAATTTTAAAGTCTTAATAAGGCCTAAATAATATATGGGAACAATTCCCGAAGAAAACAGATCCAACTAATGTATTAAAACGCTAATAAAGCTTTAGCGCACGATTTTCGAGGAAACCTGAAAACGTGACTTTAAGTGGTCAAATGAACCTGTAAAAATTATAGTCAATTAAATAACTATAAATAAACATTAATGGGAGTATAATAACCATTAAAATTAAAGAAACGAGAAAATTCTGGAAAACGGGCCCGGTTAGTGAATAGTGCTAAACCGGGTAAATAAACGAGCGTTTTCTGTAAAAGACGAAAAACGCTCCAGCTGGTACATATATAGTGGGCCGGTTTTTAATCAGTAAAACAGCCCTCTCACAACATTAGCTAGCTAATTAAATAAAGAAGAGGGAAAATCAAAAAGAGAAAAGTTACAAAAGTAACTTTTCTTCTCTCTCCTCCCTCATTTCTCTCTTTCCTCTCTTTCTTCCTTTTCTCCTTCCTCCAGCCGGCTCCCCCATCCCTCTCTTCTGGTTTTGAACATTTTTAAGCCTCCTCCATGGCAGCCCCTCTTTCCAAGCTTGCCCAAGCCACACCAAGGCTCCAAATCAAGAAAAAACTACATATTCTTTTTCTCCTCCTCAAGCTCTACACGTCTCTCTTTTCAAAATCCAAAAATGAAGAACTTCATCTCCATGGATTTTTCCCACTTGAGGAGAAAATGGCATCAAAGTAAAGCTTGGAGTCTCCTCTCTCTCCTAAAGTAAAAAGATTTATGAGAAAACTCACTTTTCCCCCTTCTCTTGTGTTGGCCAATTTTTGCCATTCTCATGCCTTGATTTCTCCTTGTTTTTGAGCTTCATTTCAACCCTCCAATGGTGGTGGAAACATCTTCTTGATTCAAGGGTGAAAACCCCTCTAAAACACTCCAAAGGTAAAACCCTAACTTTGTGTCTTAAGCCCCTTAATTGAATTAGAGTTTCCTAAGGGTTTAGATGATTAATTGAATCCATTTTTGTGTTTCTTGAATGTTGGGATGGAGTTTGGAAACTCAATTCCCACTTGACCAAATTTGGGAGAGGAAGAGGAAGAGGAAACTTAAAATAAGAACTTGGAAGATTAAGGTAAGAAACCTACTTTAAACCTTGTTTGATTGTTTTGGAATTTGGGATGGGTTAAATTAAATAATGAACCAAAAGTATGTGAAATAAAGTAATTGGTTGAAGTTGAGGGAATTTGTGGATTGATATTTGAATTGAGGGCCTTTGAAGCCAAGTAATTTGAGTTTGTGGCTTTATTATGGTTTATTGAGATTTTGGAGCTATATTGTTGTTTATATAATTTGGATGGAATTATTGAGTGCTGGTAGGACCCTTATGGGTGTGGCTAGATTAGGAATGAAAATTGGTGAGAATGGGTGAAGTTGAGGATGTAAGGTTTATGGGGAGGTTATGGCAAAATTTCGGTAGAAAATAAGTGTTTTAGGTGACTTTGGCAATGGGAGAACTTAGGTGTTCTTTTGGGTTGAGTAGAGATGTTTGGTAACCTTGAAATGGTAGGTGGAGAATGGATTAAAGAGATGCAAAAATCTGTAGCATAATTGATGATATAAACTTAGAATTTCAAGAAAAGAGTTACTACTCATAATATTGGAAATGGAGGATGGACTTGGGTTTAGATAATGCAAATGTCTAGGAAGGTGTGGCGATGGCCATGAGGTGATTTGGTAAGTTTGGTAGGAGGTAGACACTAGCAAGAAGAAGTTAGAAATGCACAAGAGTGCAAAATGTGAAAGTGGGAATGAAATTTTGTAGAAAATTGAGCAAGAATTGGAGTAAGGATTTAAACAATGATTTGGAGAGTTTTAGTGCATGTTTTAAGGTGTTTAAACATGTAGGAAACATGTGGAAAGATTGTGGAATGAGTGGGAAAAGATTGGGGTGAATTTGGAGTTCAAAATGTGTAGAAAAATACTTTTTAAAATAGGGTCTGTTGCGGACCGCCCCTAGGGACCGCCCCTGTGGAGAGGTCCAGTCGAATTCTGCAGGATAAGTGTAGCTTCTGTTGTGGACCGCCCCTGGGACCTCCCCAGAGGGGCGGTCCAGACCAGAGAAGAGAAAAAAAATTTGTTTAAGGCTTCTAAAGATGGGGGATTGAATGATATTGGTTTTAGATGATGTTTAGGAGTTGTTTGGTGACCTTTAAAGGTCCTAAGAAGTGTAGACAAGTGTGATAAGTGATTGAGAAAATTGTGAGTTTAAGAACACTTAAGTAAACTGAGATTAATGGGATAACGGGGTTAACTACGGGAGTACTAATTTTACATACCGTACTACCTTAGTAATAATAGAATCACTTGATATATGATTAGTGATTCGGAAGTGAGATCCAAGGAACAAGAGGTGACCCGGTAAAAGTAAAACCATGGTGTAAGCTATGATTTCCTCGTGCTCTGAATCCTAACTTGGTTACCCCGATTTGTGTGCTTGTTTGATTGTGTGATCATCTAACAAGATAAATGCACGAATCGGATTGTTTGCACTTATTGGTGCTTGTATGGCATTGTTGTTGGTTGGTTAGTACTGTGAACTTGAAGTTTGTATAATTCATGAAAAGTGAATTGTGAATGAATTGTTTGAATGATGAATGTGTATGGTAGTGTGACTCATAGTTGAGTCTTGTGTGAGTAGAGTCTCGTAGAAATAGTCAAGTGCGAACTAATAAAAAGGTGGAAACACACTACAACAATCGAACCATTACACGGTAACATAAACCTATGAACTCACTAGAACATGAGAAAGTATACGGGAGTAGTAACCTCCCGATAACGGTTAGAGAACCGAATTGATTTAATCCACACAATAAACAATAGTGGAAGCGTATAAGTTAGGGATGTCAATCTTGACCCGAACCCGAAATCCGACCCGTAAAAAGCCGGGTTCGGGTTGAGATTTTTGACCCGAAACGATTTTCGGGTCGGGTTCGGGTTGGGTCACTAAAACCCGCTCCGGGTTCGGGTTGAACCCGCCAACCCGTAACCCGAAAAAATTTAATAAAAAAATAGAAAATATGTTATATTTAATGACAAAAATTAATGTTTAATGATTTATTTATGACTAAAATAAATATTTAATCAGTAATTTATGATTAAATATAGTACATTATAATTAATTTATAATAAAATATTATATTTATTTTATTGCTAAATTTTAAAAATAATAGATTTTTTTTTAAAAAAAACGGGTCGGGTTCGGGTCAACCCGCTGCGGGTTCGGGTTGAAGAAATATAACCCGCTCCGAGTTCGGGTCGGGTTCGGGTTGACCTAAATTATTTTCGGGTCGGGTTCAGGTTGAGCTCAACCCGACCCGAAACCCGATTTTGACACCCCTAGTATAAGTAACCTCTATATAGAGGATTGATAATTGTTCTAATTATGAACCTTGAGTAAAGTAAAGCATGGTAAGGGATCACCACACCCCTTAGAGATATAGTCGAACCCCAATGAGAGGAACCGACTAAAATGAACAATGTCCCGAATATGAGAGTATTCGATAAGTTGGGTAAAACCTTAAATCTTAGAATACTAGACATTGAGGAATTCCCTAAGCTAATAGATGTTATCGAGAGAGATACTTCTAGGCTAATCCTTGAGATTGTGAAATGACTCTGAGAGAGGAGTTTTGGGAATTTGAGTAGTCCGGTAGAGAACTGGACATTTGTGAACTTGAGGAGCTAAATGCATAGCCCCTTTGTATTTGTAAGCCCGGTGGTGGGTCGTGTGTATGACCCTGCCCGGAAGTCGTGGCTAAGACTTAAAAGATGCCTTTGAGTATTGAGTATTGATTTGAGACCTTGAGTATTGAGTATTGAGTATTGAGAATTGAGGTAGTGAATTGAGAATTGAGTATTGAGTTGAGACTTGAGATTGAGTAATGTAAAGCTTGTTGAGTTTGAGAGTATGAGAGTTGAGTAAGTGTAACCCAAGAGTGTGGGTAAGACATTGAAGTATGAAGTAAGGCATAGTGAGGTAGAACCCTCCAAGCCTATATATATATATATATATAACTAACCCCTTGATGTGTGTGTTAGTGTTGTGTTCAATGTTGAACTTGATTGTAAATGTACATAAATAATGTATGTTGTATGCATGCTGTTTGAAATAAAATGAATCGCATGCTCTCGACCAATTAGTCGGCGTACCCTCGCTAGTACGCGGGGTATGCGGAAGTCATATGCAGCAATTTTGCTGAGCCCCTAGGGGCATCGTTTTTATTTTCCAGGTACATTGAATCCGTCAACCGTTCGAGAGTAGGACGGGGTTGCTATTGAATATGGGTGGTCGTTTAAGAATTCGTGTTTGTTGTACTATGGATTTGTAAGACCAAAAGGTCATTGTTAGACTTGGGAATTGTAGATACTCGGTATAAAACGATATGGAGATTGTATTTGTATATATTATAATTGAAGGTTGTATTTAGATTGAGAATTGTTTAAGTAATGGAAGTAACATTTATATAGGGTACTCGGTGTAAGACCCATCAGACCGATATTGTGAATGTGTGTTGTATTAAGTTTGGATTGGCCTTGTTAGTCACGTGGGTGACTAACGGCATTGTTTCACCCCCGCTTGTATTGGAATTTCTGCTGCTTGTGTATTGGTAATGGAGACGGGTTAGGAGTTAAATGGGTGATTATCGGTAGGGGTGTTACAAAAAGTGGCATCAGAGCGAAGTATCGCTCTGATGGTCTAAATACCGAGTTTAGGAAAATACCGAGTTAGGAATTAGAGACTTGGGGCTAAAGGTTGAGTGTTAGCGTGTGAGGTACGCTAGTTAGGAACTTCCAGTGTGACCTGGATACCTACATAACCAATCTCGCCCTCCGCAACCCCGTTATAAGTTGGGGGAAGAATGCCAGAGAGATGGGAAGATCTCTCATACTCGGGAAAACCCGATCTGGCAGTTGTAAGATAAACCTTGTAAAGAGAAAGAACCTGTCATACGGTAGATTCCAAGAATTGGAAATCCCGAAGACGGTTCCCGTTTGAACGACAATCACCGTACATAACGACAAAATATTGAAGAACCTAAATACAGGATAATGAAATTTGCGGCACCATGGGGTGACGTGCTCTGCAGTCGCGAGAACCATGCGCAGCCAACGCTTGACAATACCGTCAACAACATACCACCGACTGAGGAATCAATCAAGGTTGGATAACTCCCAACCTACAACGCCAAAGGGCGGTAATACCCAAATAACATAGTTCAGACAACTATGAGAGTAATCATTAAGCTTACGCCAACAGGACTACCACGCAGTTCCTAAGGATCAGATAAACCTTGGTAACCACAACTAAATGTGAGAACGAGCTATGGAGCAAGGTACATGGAGTACCACAAGGATCAGGAAGCACCCGAATTATCAACAACCTTGTCAAGGACACTGAGAAGACACTCAGGGAGTTGATCACTAAGATCAAAAGTGGGTGGAAGATCCGATAAAACCACCAAGTATGGATGGAAAACAGTATCGTAATCGGTACAAGTCAACCTGAAAACCGACGTACCTGCGCACTTGCCAAGGCAAGTGCAGCAACAACAAGACAAATGGGGAGACTTTTGACAATCAACAAGTACTTACTAAAGTACCACCAGGGAGATGGAAACAAATATAGGATCACTAATCCTAAGGACTTGAAGAATCAACCTTGGAAAGGCCTAACGGCCCGACCATTACATTAACAAACATACCAGTCAGCAGGAAGTTGTACTTGGTCAAAGACCTCAAGCATGGCAATGCCATGAAGATTTTCTTTCAAACTCGAGATTTCTATTTCAAAACCCCTAATTTTTCTTTCAAAACCACAACTTTCCTTTTAAAACCCCAGATTTTTAAACCCAAACTAGAAGAATCACGGTGAGTATCATATAGTGATACAAGAGGAGTTGACAATAGAATACTTCACCTAGCCGTGTGACGAGCACTACGAGTGTACCCAAATATGGGATGTGGGACGACCGCACTCCGAAGGAGCTTGCGGGCCTGACAGACCCTTTTATGAGTTAGTCGGGTAAGTGGTAACGTACCAATAAGGTACCCCACGTATGTATACATGTAGTGTATGAAACACGGGAAGTAGTTAGCTCCGTTCTACGGACCATAAGTGAAAACAAACCCGAACAGTTGGATACCTCGAACTATCGAAGGAACTCAGACGAGCTTACAAGCTAAAGGAGTCACGAACTCATTCTAGGAGGATGACTAAAGTTAAGGAGTCGAGAAGCACTAGTAATTGACTAAAGACATTGGATATGTCTCAATAATTCGGAACAAGAGCATGAAATAGCTGGAATGGACACCCAGCCTAAACACAGTAAGGCAATGCCTAACACGAACACACCAGTGTTCAATGGACAGAATATAATACCCAGAGTGATCATCTAAGGTACCGGAGGATACCGTTCACCACCGAAGGTAATATCAAACCGGTTAAAACCATAAGAAAAGTATAGTAGTCTACCCTGAGAACGGGAGACGTATAACCCTAAACGGGACAACTTGAAATCCAGAACCGCAATGCAGAGAAGACATAACATACTCAAATGTTAGCCAAAGGTAACGGCATAATCAATAACACCCAGGAGCAATCCACAAAGGGGATCAAAGTCAACACAGTTGAACGAAGTGTCGTAATAAGAGCACCAGAGCTATAACAAACACTCGGTGGGAGCACCAAAGGGATCCCACTTGACAGGGGATACCCTAAATTGATAATTGGCACCGACAGTATCAAGACACTGAAGGGCCACTAATAACGGAAGCGTGATGCGATGACAGTATCGTGGAGCCGATATTACATCTAAGTCAACTGGTGGTATAAGAAGAAACAATACTTGTAAATAGCCTACAATGAGCAGAGCTCTAGGCAACGGGGCTAGTATGCCCTGAAAATACTACAATACATAAATCAACGGTTGCAAAACCTACAGAGAACCATATGGAGAGTTGCCAAGAACGACACAAGTAAGATAGTTTAATAACCAATGAGTAAAGATACCCCTCGTTAAGGTGGTACCGCAAGAGCGGTGAACATACAGATCCCAAAGAAGAGGATACCGTCAATAAAAGTCTGAAAATATATCCCTTTCAGAACTACTAATGTAGTGAAGCTTGAGCATACAAATATTGCCAAGCGGAAATTGTAACAAATGAAGCTAAGGAAAGCTTAGATAGCAATGGGCAGAAACCGAGGAGTGATCGGTTAAGAAGAAATAAGGGTAGTACGAACCTGAAGTGTAAAAACCAATAACGCTCAAGGAGCTCAGAGATGTAATAGAATGTCATATGCTATAACCAGCCAAGTAAATGGCGAACCATTGTCTAATGGTAGAGATACATGAGCGAAAGCTAATGAAATAGCGGATGCCATGGAAACCGAAGTTGTAAACAAATACGAACATGGTGCGCAGCAAGCGACCAATACATATGAATAAGTCATACAATGAGATGGAGTTAATGAATAAAGATGGTAGACAGACCGAGAAATAAGGAAACAATATGCATTCCTATTGCAATCTCACAAGAGATTTACTGGCCAGGGGTTTACGCCTCTGCACTCTGTAGGACTGAGTGTTTTGGTATTGCACTTGTGTAGTAATGATCGAGTGGGATAACTAGGAAGTGGGAAGATGACAATTGTGGTAAAAGGTAGAAGGAAACGTACGAAGTCATAGGGACTGACGCATAGAAAATGCAAGGTCGTACGAGTAAAAAACACTTGTACAAAACCAGTTTAGTGGGCATAATTCAGAAGCCACTGACAACAGAGGAAGCACTACAATTAAGTAGTGGCTCAACCTCAACCAACAACATGTCGGGAGAACCAAGTGAATAATCACTCAAGTACACAATAGTATGTACATTGATTCCAGAGAGCTGGATAGAAAACCTGTAACTCATTGAGTTCACGTACGGTAAAAGAATACCACACTTGATTAATAAACCTTATTCCCAAGATAAAAATGGTGATGTATAACACATTAGGCATAACGAGAAGGGTAAATAAACCCTAAGTTATCAGGGTCGCGCAGTAGAAGCTAGTGGGCCCAAATTCTAAGGTTTAATACACATAGTGAATGAATGGCTAAGCATCAATGCCTTGAAGCCTCTACGGCTAGAACCAAACCCGGTTAAGATTTAAATAAACTCCGATGGAAATTCTTGGTGTAGGGACTAAACCCGTAAATTGGTTAAGACCCTTTGACCAGAATACATTGTATAATAGACCGCATGGAAGTTGAACCACTCCGTGACGGCTGAACGCCTTAGACCTATGTCTAATGTTGACACATGGTTGATTACGTGGGTGTAATCCCTTTTTAAGGGGGGTAGGGTGAAAACCACGAAATGTATGTTTTACGTGAAAGTGCGTAAACTACAATGCGCATAGCGCAAAAGAATTTGTTTTGATGATTGGTACCTATGTTACATAAACATTTGTATCCATTCATTATGTAAACTTGGGTATTTCTGAGATTAGAAGTGGAAAGGAGTATTGATTGAGAGAGATTTAAGGTGAATGGAGTAGAGAAACTCCATGGGGAATGAGGACCCCGATTGGTAATAGTGTGGAGAGGTGAG
Source organism: Limonium bicolor (assembly GCA_023374045.1). Lineage (NCBI taxonomy): Eukaryota > Viridiplantae > Streptophyta > Magnoliopsida > Caryophyllales > Plumbaginaceae > Limonium > Limonium bicolor. The sequence continues at coordinate 305,454,458 of CM041778.1, forward strand.
TATGTTTGAGGAAATTAATGAGTATAAATCGGTATGAAACCGATGTTGAACCTAGTGGGAAGTGAGTCCCCTAGGTAATTTGATTTGAGTGTATTGGTGAATAAATTGAGGATAGAAATTGATTTTACTTGTGAACGATTTGAGGATAGAAGAACTAAGCGGAAAACTAACTTTTGAAATTCTTGGGTATAGAAGTTGAAGATAGGTTGAGTAACAATGGATAATATGAGTAGTAAATGAATAAATGGATTCTAGAAATTTCCAAATGCATGGTTGTATGATTATGACTAGAAAGATTAAGAAGATAGAAAATGAAATTAATGCTTGACTATTTGACTGTGTGAATTGGGGTGGGAGGTGGAACTTGATTTGCTAGCGATCAAGGGAAACCGAACACCAAAGTGGGGTGGATGGATAGTTCAACACCAATGCTGATCACATTGGGGTTGAATGACTCTTGAAGCTCCGTACAAGTGGCCACAAGTAATCACACTAGTAATAGGTGAAACTAACATAAATTGGAATTTGGAGTTGCATTGAAGTTTTCAAAATGAATTTCCAAATTGGTTTTGACACAAATGAATTTCTTCAAACTTGAGAATGAGGATCGTTTTTGAAACCGCTCCCACGGGCGCTAGTGGATCTATCATGGCTAGGCACGGGTATCCGGTTGAACCATGGAGGTGAAGCTAGTTGTGAGTCGGTGGAGGTGATGAATAGTTTTAAAACCACTACAACGGACGATCAAGGGTACTAAGTGACCTGTAGGACGTTTGTAGTGTGTATTTTGTATTTGTCCAAGGGCCGTCGGATATGAGTAGTCCGGTCAGGGAAGAGTACCCACTTTGGAGCCTGATGATTCTCTAGAGGTGTAAATGAATTTGATCAGAACCAAAGAATCGTAGAGCCAGAAAGAGTAAGTGCTCAATGTCATAACGGTCGTGAACCAGAGAGCGTAAGTGTTCAAACGTGACCAGTACCTGAGGGATCACTCGATATGGGGGAGGACTTAGAGCCTAATTGTCTGCAAATAGACCCCCATGGAGAGATTGGACAATGATGTTTTTGGTTGCTATGCATGCTTGACATGTTGTTTGGATGTGTGGTATGCGTTGAGTTAGGCTTTTGGAGTCTGACAGGTTATAGAGAGAGTATAACCTTAGCATTGAGTACCTTGGTGACTAACAATCTTAGACTCACTAACTTTGAGGGCAAAGTTCTTTAAGGGGGTAGGTTGAAATACCCCAAACTTAATTAGGGTGATTAAATTACTCTAATACGATATTGAGGGCCTATTAGTGCCTAATGAATTTTGGTAAAGAGAATAAATCCAGAAGAAACAAGAAAAACGCTTTAAAAGTGAAAAACGCTAAATTGAGCGTTAAGTGACCCTAAGAGGAATACTACCTCTACAAGGGTATTAAATGAATTTTAAAGTCTTAATAAGGCCTAAATAATATATGGGAACAATTCCCGAAGAAAACGGATCCAACTAATGTATTAAAACGCTAATAAAGCTTTAGCGCACGTTTTTCGAGGAAACCTGAAAACGTGACTTTAAGTGGTCAAATGAACCCGTAAAAATTATAGTTCATTAAATAACTATAAATAAACATTAATGGGAGTATAATAACCATTAAAATTAAAGAAACGAGAAAATTCCGGAAAACGGGCCCGGTTAGTGAATAGTGCTAAACCGGGTAAATAAACGAGCGTTTTCTGTAAAAGACGAAAAATGCTCCAGCGGGTACATATATAGTGGGCCGGTTTTTAATCAGTAAAACAGCCCTCTCACAACACTAGCTAGCTAATTAAATAAAGAAGAGGGAAAAGGCAAAAAGAGAAAAGTTACAAAAGTAACTTTTCTTCTCTATCCTCCCTCATTTCTCTCTTTCCTCTCTTTCTTCCTTTTATCCTTCCTCCAGCCGGCTCCCCCATCCCTCTCTTCTGGCTTTGAACGTTTTTTAAGCTTCCTCCATGGCAGCCCCTCTTTCTAAGCTTGCCCAAGCCGCACCAAGGCTCCAAATCAAGAAAAAACTACATATTCTTCTTCTCCTCCTCAAGCTCTACACTTCTCTCTTTTCAAAATCCAAAAATGAAGAACTTCATATCCTTGGGTTTTTCCCATTTGAGGAGAAAATGGCATCAAAGTAAAGCTTGAAGTCTCCTCTCTCTCCTAAGGTAAAAAGATTCATGAGAACACTCATTTTCCCCCCTTCTCTTGTGTTGGCCGATTTTTGCCATTCTCATGCCTTGCTTTCTCCTTGTTTTTGAGATTCATTTCAACCCTCCAATGGTGGTGGAAACATCTTCTTGATTCAAGGGTGAAAACCCCTCCAAAACACTCCAAAGATAAAACCCTAACTTTGTGTCTTAAGCCCCTTAATTGAATTAGAGTTTCCTAAGGGTTTAGATGATTAATTGAATCCATTTTTGTGTTTCTTGAATGTTGGGATGGATTTTGGAAACTCCATTCCCACTTGACCGAATTTGGGAGAGGAAGAGGAAGAGGAGACTTGAAATAAGAACTTGGAAGATTAAGGTAAGAAACCTACCTTAAACCTTGTTTGATTGTTTTGGAATTTGGCATAGGTTAAATTAAATAATGAACCCAAAGTATGTGAAATAAAGTAATTGGTTGAAGTTGAGGGAATTTGTGGATTGATATTTGAATTGAGGGCCTTTGAAGCCAAGTAATTTGAGTTTGTGGCTCTATTATGGTTTATTGAGATTTTGGAGCTATATTGTTGTTTGTATAATTTGGATGGAATTATTGAGTGCTGGTAGGACCCTTATGGGTGTGGCTAGATTAGGAATTAAAATTGGTGAGAATGGGTGAAGTTGAGGATGTAAGGTTTATGGGGAGGTTATGTCGAAAGTTCAGTAGAAAATAAGTGTTTTAGGTGACTTTGGCAATGGGAGAACTTAGGTGTTCATTTGGGTTGAGTAGAGATGTTTGGTAACCTTGAAATGGTAGGTGGAGAATGGATTAAAGAGATGCAAAAATGTGTAGCATAATTGATGATAGAAACTTAGAATTTCAAGAAAAGAGTTAGTGCTCATAATATTGGAAATGGAGGATGGACTTGGGTTTAGATAATGCAAATGTCTAGGAAGGTGTGGCGATGGCCATGAGGTGATTTGGTAAGTTTGGTAGGAGGTAGACACTAGCAAGAAGAAGTTAGAAATGCACAAGAGTGCAAAATGTGAAAGTGGGAATGAAATTTTGTAGAAAATTGAGCAAGAATTGGAGTAAGGATTTAAACAATGATTTGGAGAGGTTTAGTGCATGTTTTAAGGTGTCTAAACATGTAGGAAACATATGGAAAGATTGTGGAATGATTGGGAAAAGATTGGGTGAATTTGGAGTTCAAAATGTGTAGAAAAACACTTTTTAAAATAGGGTCTGTTGTGGACCGCCCCTGTGGGGAGGTCCAGTCGAATTTTGCAGGATAATTGTAGCTTCTGTTGTGGACCGCCCCTGGGACCTCCCTAGAGGGGCGGTCCAGACCGGAGAAGAGAAAAAAAATTTGTTTAAGGCTTCTAAAGATGGGGGATTGAATGTTATTGGTTTTAGATGATGTTTAGTAGTTGTTTGGTGACCTTTAAAGGTCCTAAGAAGTGTAAACAAGTGTGAGAAGTGATTGAGAAAATTGTGAGTTTAAGAACACTTAAGTATAGCGAGATTAATTGGATAACGGAGTTAACTACGGGAGTACTAATTTTACATACCGTACTACCTTAGTAATAATAGAATCACTTGATATATGATTAGTGATTCGGACGTGAGATCCGAGGAACAAGAGGTGACCCGGTAAAAGTAAAACCATGGTGTAAGGTATGATTTCCTCATGCTCTGTATCCTAACTTGGTTACCCCGATTTGTGTGCTTGTTTGATTGTGTGATCACCTAACAAGATAAATACACGAATCGGATTGTTTGCACTTATTGGTGCTTGTATGGCATTATTGTTTGTTGGTTAGTACTGTGAACTTGAAGTTTGTATAATTCATGAAAAATGAATTGTGAATGAATTGTTTGAATGATGAATGTGTATGGTAGTGTGACTCATAGTTGAGTCTTGTGTGAGTAGAGTCTCGTAGAAAGAGTCAAGTGCGAACTAATAAAAAGGTGGAAACACACTACAACAATCGAACCATTACACGGTAACATAAACCTATGAACTCACTAGAACATGAGAAAGTATACGGGAGTAGTAACCTCCCGATAACGGTTAGAGAACCGAATTGATTTAATCCACACAATAAACAATAGTGGAAGCGTATAAGTAACCTCTATCTAGAGGATTGATAATTGTTCTAATTATGAACCTTGAGTAAAGTAAAGCATGGTAAGGGATCACCAAACCCCTTAGAGATATAGTCGAACCCCAATGAGAGGAACCGACTAAAATGAACAATGTACCGAACATGAGAGTATTCGATAAGTTGGGTAAAACCTTAAATCTTAGAATATTAAACATTGAGGAATTCCCTAAGCTAATAGATGTTATCGAGAGAGATACTTCTAGGCTAATCCTTGAGATTGTGAAATGACTCCGAGAGAGGAGTTTTGGGAATTTTAGTAGTCCGGCCTTGCAGGTTCGGACGCAAGGTTAAACATAACTTCAGCCGGGTCTAGATTCTTCGTTTTTGCTCTGTTTTGCTCCCTGTTTGTTGTGCTGTAATCCTCATGAGAAAATCTATGCATTTTTCTAGATTTTTCCTTGCATTAGACACATAAAATGTAACAAAAAGTTCACATCAAAACATAAATATAAGGAAAAACATATGATAAGTGATAAATATGACATTAATTGTTATGAAAATATGAATAATTAAAGCCCTAAAAATAGATTTATTTGACACTTATCAAACTTCATCACACTTAGCTTTTGCTTGTCCCCAAGAAAATAAATAATAAAACTATTCTAAGGCCATAGTATCAAATCTCAAGATCAAACAGATGTAGACAGAAAGCAAGCGAAGTGACAATCAAAAGAATAGTTCTGCTCCCGGCTGTAGATTTTCGCAATCAGTGAAAAAGAATAATTTTAAAACATGGAGAAGATAGATTACAAAATATGAATATAGATTAACTTGAGATCTTCCACCATTTTTTTCCTCTAACCTTTGGATGACGAGGGGTGTGAAGTAACGCCTTATTCTGTGATACCTTTCAGCACCATATACTTATGATCAGAATAGGCGAAACGGAAAAAAAAACTTTTAACTTTCTGGAATTTATTTTCTTCTTTCAAAGTTTTACTCTTTCATTTGCACATTCATTTCATTCCCCCAAACTTTTCTCTTCATCCCTGTAGTGACTTTGGGCCTACTATCCAGGATCTCAAGACCTTAGGTAGATTGGTGTTAAAGCACCCCTATGACTTAATAACCAAATGAAGAGGCCTATTTGGATTCAGAAAAATTAATTCAGATCAACGGAGTACCTGGCCTTATCCTTCTTATACTAAACTTTCTCATCATTCTCAAAATCTTAAGTTACTTAATTCATATTCCACAATCAACTCATTTTCCAAATTTCGGTGAAAACAAACTTAATTTGAATGAAACTATACATATAAACAACCTAAAGGAAATGTTGAGGGGAGAGCAAGACCGGCGTATTTCGCTTAGAACAGAGAGGGTGGCTGGCACAAAAATGGGAGGAAGATTTGCGAACGCAAGGTGAAGTGAAGATGAAGAGAGGAAGGTGAGGCGCATGCAGATTAGAGTAGGTTAAGCCATATATTATAGAGAGTTGAGATAGGAAAAATGATCTGGAGAGGATTTCGGGCATGCAAGCGGCAACAATTTGACAAGTTGTTGCAAGTGTTCTGGGTTATTTGAAGCTTTATTAGAGCATAATTCCTCTGGTAGGCAATTGGGTTGTAATGTTCCCTTATATTGATTAATAATAGGCATACATGTCGTGGAAAAACAATAAAAAAAGGCACTTCAGCAGGCACAAATAGAGTTATATGCATTTACAGTTTACTATATAAATAACATTTTCGTAACGAGGGAGGAAATCATATTGTATGAACAATAGAGTTATACATTTATATGTGATTTCATGTAATATCGTATTAAATAATTTGTAGTACAATCCGGAGCGATGATGCGGGTATCAAAACTTTTATCTAAGGGTTGGGTGTTGTATTTGTAACAGATAAGGGGTGTCGAATCTATAACTTGTGAACATAAGTAAAGAATAATTCACTAACTTGATTACAATTTAGAAAGAAAGAGGTGTCAAATTGTTAACCTATATCACATAGATAAAGAATATATCACCAACTCTGTTATTCCCAATATTACCAATAAGTACATAATTGACAAAATGCTACTACACAGTTTAATCAATATATATTAAGGTTTAAGGTATCTAGGTGATAAATGTAAATATGAATCTATGTTCTCATACATAGTAACTGTTGCAGCTCAAGTGTGAGTGAGTTAAAGAAACTCACATCAAAGAATGACATAGCTAAGTAGTAATTCATATATTCTATGGCTTAATCCACATAATGCCAATTGGTTTTATGATTGAACCTCACAAGTTTTTGGACCTTACTAGTCTATATGGGTGTGTTACCAAATTCCCTCCGTCGGGCCTATTTCTTCCCCATAATATTTCAACATGGTATCAGAGCTTAGGTTCAACCTTGGGTAATGCACCACCATCTAAATGGATACTCGAGTATAAGCGAACTATGTCATGGTAAACCGAGAGAAGGGACTGGGCACACATATCATATAAGTGGACTGTATCACGGTAAACCAAGAGAAGGGAGTTGGGCCTATACCGAGTGGGGTCCAAGCAATGAGGGAGCAAATGTGGGAGACAACGGAGGAGAGAGACTCACACTTGAGGGGATGTTAGAGATCAAGTGTAAGTGAGTTAAAGAAACCCACATCGAAGAATGACATATCTAGTAATTAGTTCATATAGTCTATGGGTTACTCTCATAATGTCAATTGGTTTTAGGATAAAACCTCTTAAGTTGTTGGGCCTTACTAGTCTATATGGGTGTTTTACAATTTTCTCTCCCATATGTCATGTGATTGGTCATATCTAGGCTTGAGGTCTTTTATTTTTAGAAAAACAAAATTGGGTGTCACATGTACACTTTAAAAGTTTACCAAGAAGTGTGAAACATTACTTAATCATCAAAGTGACACAGGATTTCCTTAGGCTAAAGTAAGAAATTATGAGCATGTTTAGGGTGCCCCTTGTTATTTAAATTAGGTTACCTAAAGCTCTTTAGCATAACTAGCCTATTAGGAATGGAGATTTCGAGGAGCAAACAAAAGGTAAAATAAGACCTCTTTTAGGATTTTAAGGGATAAAAGTATATGCATCATTAGCCTTTGCTTTAAAACACTCAATCTTTATTTCCCTGTTGATCTTCCATAGTGTATCACCAGCTCTTTAATATATTTTGGTAAATAGTTACCATATAATTCCCTAGGAGATGAGAAAGGAAAGGTCCTTGATATAAAAAATCATCTTCTATCATTTGGTCATACTACATGAAAATGCTTTCTCACAAATCAAACAAAGGAACAAATTTAAATTATATTCCACAATGTCATAAGAACACTTGTACCTAAGATAATAGTCTGTACAATTAAAGTGATGCTCATGCTGCAAGACATCTTCAAACAAGCATAAAATCATTTAAATAAGAGATAACAAAGTTATTTTAGAGACATCTCCAAACTAAAGTGCTAGGTGCTTTCTAGTTGTTTGATGGTTTTTATTTGCTCATTTTTATCTAATTTGTTATCATTACACAACATTATATACATAAAAAAAATTACACCCATTTTTCAATAAACCTGAATTACCGTATCGCTCTAAATGGTTAACCTAAACACGGTTAACCATACCGTGAACACCATACCTGTTGGTTTAAGAGTTGTCATCATCATCATCTTCTTCTTGTACATCTCCCAAGGAATTTTCCTCCAAGTCACTGCAAAAGGGCACAACGAAGGCTCGTGCAGTTCTTCTATGCTACATAACATTGAACTTTCACTCTTTGTTCTTTGGTTTACTAGGGTTAACACGCTAGACTAATCAAATTCTTTCTCCTTCAATTGATGCCAATTTCAGACGCTGCAATTGAATTTCCAATGTTGTTAATCACATCTTAATCCTCCATTAAGGCTCTGATTTTTAGTATGAACTTTACAAAAATTCTTTATAACTCCTATTCTTCTTCATTGAAGAAAGAGGGATGGGACTCCTCGTGTATACTCTTGACCATTAGTTTCCTTCTTGATAGTTGTAGTTCTCCATTATACTTTTTTCACCCAGGAGATAAAAAAGTACCAAATTCAAACAAAAGATAAACTTTCCACAAAAGAAACATTTTTAGGGAATTAATGATGAAAGTGGACAAGCATTAGGAATTAACATGTTATGGAATGATAAGTACATCGTTCAATTGTAGCAAGATTTCCTCATTACACAACCTAATTACCGAGCCCCAAATGTTGTCTTTCTTTTAGCTACTGTTTCAATTAAGCATGTACAAAGACAAGGGGGTTGGAGGTCAAAACACCAAGCTAGGAAAATAGACAAGGAGTGGAGGGGGAAGGTGTTTTCCTTTACCTCTACTACACTTGTGATCACTGCTCAATTTGGTAGTGATACAACATGATATTTATTAATCATAATATCATTCTCGCGAGTCTTAAGGTTTAGTTAACTCAAATGTACATGCTATTATTTGGGGTAATCAGAAAAGTGAATTAGAATGATTTTGTTTCTTACTGTTTGTTTAGACAAATTTTCTTATTTGCAGGAAAAGGAAAGCAAATGAGACAACTCCAAATCCTTTTAACTTGATTTTCCACCTCCTACGAGAGAATGAGATTCTTTTACCCTAGTACACTTTGACCAGTGACCATTGACTGATGATCAATCATTGACTGATGGATGTTGACCGGTAATTGGTGGCCATTGACCGACAATCGGTAGTAGTTGACCATTAATCGGTACTTCATTTCCGCTTCCCCTGCACAAACAAACAACCAGGACAATCAAAGAGAATTTTGTTCTTCCCCCCTTATCATCTTTCTTGATTCTATTTCATTTCTTGTGCTCAACTCAAACGCCCCCTAAAGGCATCCACAATAGGGTTCTTGTCAGGATTACATAGGTGACAAACTTGAAAAAATATTCCACCATGGCCTGGATTCCACTCATTTTCTCTCTCACGAGTTATTAACTAAGAACCCCACTTTTATGACACAATAACACCACCTATGTGTGTCTCTCTTTTTTATTTTTTTCTCTCACATCTAAGTAGTGATAGTTTGTTTGTAGTTCATTGAGAAAGAGAATATTAAAAAACTGTGTTATTATAGTGGATACAGTTTCTTAAGTAATGATATATAATTTTTAGATGACTTGACACCTAAGAATGTGCTATGAAGGTAACCCCATACCGGATGCCATAAGTACCATAATAATTGTTGTGTGCAAAAACTAAACATCCCAAATGCTGTTTTTGGTATTGTTGTAATTGTTAGAAGATACCAGAGCGATGATGAACCATTATCAAGATACTTTCATAATACATTGGTCTACTCTAGAGGTAATCAAACAGGCGAGTCAGGTTAGCACCGGGCCAAGGAGAAATTCTAGACTCGTCGGGCTTATTTTTCATGTACAGGCCCGGTTTCTAAATTTTTGGGTCTGGCTAGACTCAGTTTTGTTCTAGCTTTGCCGATGCCTGGCCTGTTTTTTTATATAATTAAAAAAATTCTAAATAAAATATTAAATAATTAAAAAATTAAATAAAATATTAAATAATTAATAAAATTCTAAATAAAATAGACCCAAGGTTTGAACGAATTTTATAAAATACCATGAATTTCCAATTTTTATTATGAGATAACCTCGAGATTTCATATCTTTATAATGAACTCCCAAATTTCATTTTCATTACAAATACCATGAGATTTCATTTTCATTACAAATACCTGAAATTTCATTTCATTATGAGATACTAAAACTTTCAATGAAACCCGGTTAAGTTTGTTCAGCTCCGGTCTGAGTCTCCCTAAAAAGAAAACAGAAGCACAGGCCTCCATTGTGGATCGGTCTTGGTCTTGTGGTTTGGGGAAACACCGAACCGCAAAAGATTGAACATGAGGAGAAATCAATAAAGCAGAGGAAAAGCCATGCCTATTATCATCCTCTCATCCACACCCACACAATCGTAGAGAGAGAAACAGGGAATAGAGGAGGTCGAGATCGAGAAACGAAGGGAAGGAGGGGGAGGGGAAGAATCCAGAGCTTAAGAAAGAGAAATTTAATTTGTACTACTATTTTTTTCTCATCTTGCTTTCGTTTTCCCCCTTTTTCCTCCCATCCTTCATCTTTCGACTTTCTACCTTACCCAGATAAACAAAATGAATCCATTCTCTTCTTAGTTGAGCCACCCTTCTTCGCCCTCAAAATCTCCACAATCTCTCCATATACCTCCCACATCCACCCTCCTAACTTTCATATCTGGGTCCAATCCCCAAAACTCTATACCGATCTCTAAAGGTTTCTACCATGGGGAGAGGAAGAACATCCGCTGCGGCAGCGCCGGCGGTTGGCGTAAGCGGATCTGCGCAGATGAAGTACAGAGGGGTGAGGAAAAGACCATGGGGCCGATTCGCGGCCGAGATCAGAGACCCATGGAAGAAAACCCGTGTCTGGCTTGGCACCTTTGACACTGCTGAGGAAGCCGCCAGGGCTTACGACGTTGCCGCGATGAATCTACGAGGGCCCAAGGCCAAAACTAATTTCCCCGTACCCCCTCTCTCATCTTCTATCCCATTAAATCCCGCAAAATACCCAAACCCCTTTTGCCCACAATCGCCCGCCGCCCCCGCGCACAACGGCAGACCGGTAGACGCTGTCTTTGATCCGTACGGTAATCACAACCGCAGCTCGTTTTACGCCGCCGAGATGGACGAGCAGATTGGTCAGTACCGTGATGTTCAGAAACCCGCCTCGAGTAGCATGAGCAGCACGGTGGAGTCGTACAGCGGGCCAAGGCCACCAACAACGACGAATAAGATTGTCAAAAAGGCCGTTTCGGCAGAGAGACGGCAACGGTTAAGACCGCCGCCGGTATCACCTGATGGCTGTCAGAGCGATTGCGACTCATCATCTTCGGTTGTTGATGGTGAAGTGGAAGTCGAGAAGATGGTTTGTTCATTATTTCGGAAACCCTTATCGTTTGACCTCAATCTTCCTCCCGTGGACAGTGTAGATCTGATGGATGCAAACGATTACCAGGAGACTGCTTTGCGGCTGTAATTAGTGCGATGATGATGGCGACGATCAAGATTTGTTCTATCTCGCTATCAATATGCTTCTACGTCCTGAACTTCCTCTTTCTTTGATGCGGCTAACAAAGTGAAGAGTAGTGGATTAAAACCAGACATTAAGAATTTGTATTGTAGTAAGAGAGACTGGTTACTTAATTCCCTTTTTTTGGTTTTACTTTCTATAGTAATCTCCTCTGTTGAGGCCATTAGCAGAGGTAGAGGATATGAATCTAGAATGTGTGGTTGTTCAGTTCTGTATCAGCTGATAATAGATCTTTTAGATTTTAGTCATCTATTCTGCTGCTTCCCCATGTGATAAGAAAGGAAAGGAAAAGAAATCCTGTTCTCATTTTTTCTCGTGCGCAGGAACATTATATTGGTAGTTGTTGGTTTAATGATGTACATTTGATCTGAGGTCCGATAAGCCCTCTTTAATCATGCTCTTATCTTACCCTTTGTCCCATGTAGAAATATTCTGACCAGAAGAGGAACAAGGAACCCGGAGGTTCAGGGAAAAGAGGAGACTAAGTAACATCTTGGTTCATTGCTACCTGATATCATTTCTCTGAGAGTTCTTACAGTTTGTTGTCCTCATCCCTTTGTTGAGAGTTTCTTATTCACATATTCTATGAACATACTTCTGGCTTACTGTAATATCCAGAGACTCTTGACCTATATTTCCTCTAGTAATTAGCTCTGGACATGATTCCAATTGTGCTCCTCCCTTGTGCAGGATCTATGGTAATACGGGCATAATAGATTGGAATTGCAGTGCATTGTTATATGTTCTTTTGGGATTAATATGTCTAAAGTCATCTAATACTATTGCTATGATGGATTTATATTCTTTTGAATCTGTGTTAATGCAGACATCGCTGGAGCATGTGGATTGAGCACAGTATGATGCATGCTTTGATAAGAAAGAAGGTTCTATTTTCTTGTAGCATTATAGATTTGGATCGTCTTTTGTAAGATGTCGCTTCTCTCAAGGCTTATAACATACTTGGATGGTATTACTGTTGAGCTATGCACTTGCAAGATGCTTCTGCTCTCTGCTCTCTTGCAAAGGTGCCTCAAGGTTATTTCCGGTAAACCTTGTAGGAGTATATATATATATATCTACTGGATTTGTCGCTTGCTCATCTAGTTAGAAATTGCTGACTTATGGCTGGATTCTTATGAACAGCCCGGATTTTGAATTGTCATCACATGGACTGGAACAAAGACCAACCATTTTGAAGAAAATATCGATCTATCTTAATTCTCTATTGGTCTGGTAGTGTAGTCTAAATGAAAGTATGGCTTTTGTTGAGTTTATTTTTGTGGCTTTTATGAAAGCTAAGCTAAAAGAAAAAAAATTGTATAGTGTGTGGCATCCCTTTATCTGAAATCCACGCTTGATGTCTCTTCTTTGTCGGAAAGGGATTAGTGGTCATTATCATGCATGCCAAAATTCTACATCTCATTTGTGCATAAAGCGTTGGCACATGTGTTTGAACATTTTGCAGAGACTTGAACGGTTATATGTCTTAATGGCAAATGGATTGCTTGTTGTATTGGGAGACCCTAGCTTGCAATTGACTTTGGCTTGATTATGTTTTGCCTTTTACTTGGAGTTAGAATTCATGATAGCATTAGTGTTTTGCCTTACCCGAGAAAGATATTAAATCATCTAGCTCTCGGCCTCCTGATAGCACTGTTATGCTTGCTCGTTCCACATGACTCTGTGTGGTTCTGCTGCTTATCATAAGCTTTGGTTCCTTCCTTTGGCTTTGATTAACTAGGCCATGAGGGTTTGTTTGGCTTTGTTTTCGAGCAAGTGATGATTGAACGCTGGGTGGGTAAGTGGAGATTGATATTTTCTTCTTTTGGGTATTTTCGCTCTTTCCATTTTATTGGCTATTCCTATCATTTTGAACCAATTTTCAGTTTCTGTTCTCAATGCATCATTTCCGTGGAGGAGAATGGAAGCTTGAATTTGCATCAATACAGAAGTGTAAGATGATGGTAGGTAATCTGCCGGCCGTACCTGTTCATATGATATGCTTTGTGGGTCCTTTGTTGAACCAGATTTGATACCCGTTGCTTGTGGGGAAAAAATAAGTCGATTATATCATCGGGAGAAGTGCCATTGCTTTGGATGCTCAACTTGGGCAGGTAATTTATGACCATAGTGGCTGCGGGGAGGTGTATGTGTATTTACTCAATCCGCGTGGCTTGTATGTGTATGTTTGAGGTATTCGACCTCATTTATTCCATTGCGTGCTTGGCCTGCGTTTTCCTTGTAGGTCCAGTCGTCTGGTATGGCCGAATTTATTAGGTACTTCAGAATGATTTTTTCCCACATCCTCTTTTCTCATGTTCTTGTTTGCTTATTTCAAAAGAGGTAATAGGATAGTTGACGGCAATTTGCTTGAAGGCGGAGATAAAACTTAACAGATTGCTTATAAGCTAAAAGAAACTTCTGGCTTGTTTACAAACGTGCCCTTGAACCTGGTAAGGATGATTACAATTTACAAGTTCTATTGGAGAAAGATGTCCCGATTCATAGGGTAGTAGTAGGTGTGTACTTTTAAGGCAATTGTATATTTTGAGTAATTTACTCCTAACTCTCTTTAGGTTCGGGTAAATTACGCCTAAATTATTACCTCTATTAAATTTTCCCGAGGCGTAGCGATCTCTATTTTTAAAACCCATTGATCAGCAGCACCATCAATTGTCTAAACAGCTTATTGAAGTGACTATTAGTTTAATTCTTACTACCTCCGTCCCTGATTGACCTTCCTGTTTGTTTTTTGGCACGTTTTTCCACTTCAATATTAAACATATAAGATAATATAATTTTATAAAACAAATTTCTATAACATATAGTTTTTCACATAAGGATTCTATTGTAATACTTAGATTTATAAAATTATGTTATCTTACATGTTAAATATTGAAGTCAAATGACATGTTCAAATAGTAAAGGGGAAGGTCAAATGGGGACGGAGGGAGTAAAAGGATATTTTATGGAAAGTTAAATCCCCGAACTTCTTAATCTTTCATCGTCTCAATGGGTGGAAAAAAATCCGTCCAACCCGTGAGAAAATTGTTTAGTTTGGTTACCTCTCCACTTAAGCTCCCAAAAAATCTTGATCGATTGTATTTATTTATTTTCCTCCAATCAAGAGAGCAAGAAAATTAGGATTTCAAAAACATACCGCAACACATGTAGGGTGGTTGTTTGTTATTGTGGGATACTAAGATTCATGTGAGACTTGGGTGACGCTTAGGTGGGGATCACTTTAATTAGATCATCAAATGTATTATAATTACAACAAGACCAACGAGTTAGAGAAAAGAAAAAATGGAAGTGCAACAGAGTTGGTTTTCTTGAGGAGAAGGAAAGTTGGAGTTCAGGGAGAACATGGAAGAATAGGATTGACGTAAGAGTCAGTCTTGGCTACATGTCAATGTAGTCAGTCATGTAGCCGGTTGGCTACATCTAGCTGCATCAAATTTTTTTTAACACTCCGCCGGCGCCTTTTCTTTCTTTTTTTTTTTATCACAACAATATTATAAATAATTGTAACTTTTAATATTATAAGTCCAAAATAAAAAAAATTATATCATTGTTCATCTAAATTTCAAGCTCTTCAAACAAGATCAGCCATGGATATATTTTGACAACTTAAAAATAGTTTTACAGTATAAAAACACAGAACGTAAAGAAAATTGTACAGATTGTCATATAAACCTGTACAATGTTCACTAAATATGTACATCCTCATAACAAACATGTACATCCTCGCATTAAAAGCATATAGATAGTCATATGACTTGTTATGAATCATTAAATATGTACATCTTTAAATTAAAACATGTACATATAAGAAGAAACATTGTACAGACGGTCCCTACAAAATGTACATATGACCATACAAACATGTATAGATGTTCATTAAAGAACATGTACATTCTCACATTTAAACATGTACATCGTCACATTAAAACATGTACATTCTCACATTAAAATATGTACATACATCCTCATTAAAGTATATAACGGCTTCCAAATAGATTACTCAACCCAACACACCTTAAACCCACCCTAGGAAAGCTAAAAATGTGAAGACAATTTAGAGTTTGTAGTGGCAGACCCTAAACCTGTAATCACAACCCTAAAAAACCTGTAGAGTTAGTTGCTACAATGTAAGTATAGAACGGTTTCCAAATAGATTACTCTACGCCCAAAACCACCCTAGGATAGCTAAAAAGACGTCGAAGGCATTTTTAGGGTTTGTAGTGCGGGTTTAGGCCCGCTACCAAAACCCTAAAAACCTGTCGAGTTAGTTGCTACAATATAAAGTACAAAACAATTCCAAATAGATTACCCTACCCCCAAAACACCCCCTAGGATAGCTAGAAAACGTAGACCCTAAACCCGCTAACAACAAACCCTAAAAACCTGTCAGTTATTGCGATGAGGTACAAGTTTTTTACGTGTGGATGTACATGTTTTAATGAACAATTGTACAGGTTTGTATGACCATTGTACAAGTTTTTTTTACGTTTTGTGTACTATCATGTACAAAATATTTTTTGTAAAGTAGTCAAAACATTCCATGATTGGTCTTGTTTGAAGAGCTTGAATTTATATGAAAAATGATATACTTTTTTTCATTTTAGACCTACATATTAAAGTTACATTAATTTAAAGATTTTTAAATTTTGAAAAATGAAAGTAAAAGCATAAAAAAAGAAAAAAGAAAATACAACGTCGGAAGCGCAACACGAAAAAAAAAGAAAAAAAAGAAAAGGGACACGCAGCGCAGCACGGTGGAAAGGAAAAAATGAAAAACAAAATAATAAATCTGCTTACACGCGTGACTCCCTCCGTACCCCGTATGTAGCCATCTGGGTACATTGAGTTATAGGCAAGAATTCTCCTGACGCAAAGCTAAGATGTTGAGGAAATGGAGCTTGTTCAATATCTGAATCACAAGGAGAAAGAAAAAACGATAAGCCATACATGTATGGTGGTCAACGTCAGGTTCCTCACATTCTGCCGTGGAAAATAGCCGAAGGGCATTATGGGATTGTTCAGAATATTGAAGATTTTTTTAATCTCCTTTGACCAATTTCGTTAATGATACGGTGGTGAGAGCAAAACACAAGGTACAAACTGAATGAGTTAATAATTTTTGGATTATTTTAACCTTATAAGAGTTGTAGGTGTTAGGGGAAATTAAGGGGTAAATGTTAAAAGTGATAGAAACTCTTTATTAAGAACGGATGAAGTGTTTTTTAAAAGGTAGTTTAATTGATGTGTCTGAAGTCCTTACCTTTTACACAATTTTCCATTCCATTGTACATCCACCTAGAACAACAATGGTAAAAAACATGTTATTATCGGGTTAGAAACCCTTATACCTTAAAGTTATCTAAAAGGTTTGTGTTCTCCATCGTTTTCTCCTGACAAGGTTGAGAAGGGTTTCTAGATATATTGTCTATTTAATGACTATAGTCTAATAGCTTATCGAATAACTATTTCTGATACTTTCATCTTTTTTATTTTGAATTTGTATGTTCAGTTGAGTTTTCATTTCGTACAGTGAAATTTAATATTTTTATATAAAATTGTTCTTCCCCAAAATCTTCTATATACATCTCCACCCTCCACCATCTCTCCATCTCATTTCAAATTCTCAAAACTCTTCATCTCTCTATAATTCTCTCTGACATCTCTTTAGAAGGCGGGAGCAAGAGCGGGTGCAGAGTTTGAAGGCGTAGTTGAGGTCTACTTATTTAAGTTTTTTTTCTGACGCAATTTACAGTTTTTTAGTAGAATTAGACTCATAATAGGACCTAAAGTAGCAAAAAGAAAAAAAATGAAAAATAGGTAACGAAATCCGGCGGCGATGCGGGCAAAGAGTTGCAGGCTCCGACGTAGTGGGCGACAACAACGCCCACCCCCTATACCAGGCAACGTCACGAGTGTATTCTTCCGGGCTTCGACGGACGTGACTTGACGATGATGCCAGTGCGAGTGTTTCCTAGTGGGCGGCGGCGAGGCTACTTGAAGACGGCGTCGGCGCGGGCTTGTTCTAGTGAGCGGCAGTGGCAGCGTTTCAAACCGGGTGGCGGTGGTGGTGTTTTGTGACAGGTGTCGGAGGCTGCTCTTTGTTCTATGCACTGACACCTACGTATCCTGGCAAGAAGAGTTGTTTTTGTTTTACCGTTTTTTTGACGTTTGGACCTATTTTAGACGTTTTACAAGGTCTATTGACTCGTATTTGACCTGTTCTGACCTTTTTAAATTAGTTTAGATCTTTTTATGATTGTTTGTATGTGACTGTCTTTGAACTACGTTTATATTCATTTGACCGGTATTGACAAACCTGGGCCGATCTTGACTAACTTTGAACATATTTTAATCAACGTTGAGCCCAATATAGCAGATGGCGGGTAAGGGTAAAGGGTTATTCGGTTTGTTTGGAGGTATGGGTAGGGGAAGCAGCTCATCTGAGTGTAGTGAGGGGTCATCACAGGCCCCTATGCCCCCTTCGGGATTGGCAGTTAGAGAGACGATGTTTACACAGTACGCCAATGCCTCAACCAGGAGACGTGTAACTAGGGAGCGCCGACGGGAGATGGAGGAGGAGAAGCGTCAGAGGGCCAAGCGGCAGCAACAACAAATGTTGATGACACCACAGGTGGACTCTCGTAGTCAGGTTGCTGACTCGGTGGTCGAAGCTGGCACGATTGTGGTACGGATCAATATCCCTTCTTGGCTCGTAGTAGCACCGAGCGGGATGGCTGGTACTTTTTATCGGCAGACGGACTCAGATGAGTCGAACTCCGAGAGTGAGGATTGAGCTAGCCCGCCTGGTTAGCCGCCTGCGGAGAACATGCTAGAGGATTAGTTACTTAATGGGACTCAAGTTTCCAGAGGTCCCGTGAATACAAGTTTGATCCCTAGCTTTGATGGTCATGTCGCACTCGACGTGTGGCGGGGAGTGATATGTTTCCCCTTTTGTAATTTTTTGGATAACTTTAGTACGATTAGAAAGTGTCGTATAGTTGTGACATTTGTTAAAATATTGAGCATGAGAAGAGATGCCTTAGCATCAAGTCTAAGGTGAAGATGCTAGATTTGAGGACTCCATCGACACTGAGGCACCAGAAGTCACGAGACGCGGTGGACATAAGTTGACTTGGGCATCTGGCCCATAGAGCTAGCGCATGGTAGCTTTGACCTTGCGCTCCTTTCAGCGTTCGTGGAGAGATGGCTGCCGAGCATGACATGCCATTCGAAAAGATGACTATTACTCTCCACAACGTTTACCATGTCTTGGAGATTCCGATCGCCAGCCTAGCGGTTGTGTACAAGCCGGAGGCGGTCGACGTTTACCCCACTTATTGCGCCCCACCGCTGGAGGTTATTGTCGTGCACCTAGTACAACTTTTCCAGGTGAGGTCGAAGGACTTACTGGAGTGTAACTTCTTAAACAAGAACCAGGTACCGTACAGAGCACTCCGCGACATGAGTGAGGGTGAGTAATATGATGTTGGGCAGGAGACGAATGTCTACTTGTGGTATTTAGTGAGGAACACAATCTTGATCGACATGGGCAACGATAGTGTCATGCCCTACTTTTATTGGTCCCTTCGCAACCCTGCCCATGTTGACTCATATGCATGGGGAGTGGTCACGCTAGCTTACCTCTTCCGTCAGCTTGGGATCACTTCTCGGGCAGAGACACGTCAGCTCGTTGGATGGTTGACGTTGTTTAAGGTCAGAACTTTTAAAAGATTATGGACATCTTAATTTAACAAAATTTTCTAGGGGTGTGATTTAATGGTTACATTTGATAACTGTAGAGTTGGATATTCAAGTACTTCCTCATGTTCAGGCCAAAGCAGCTTGAGGATTGGAATGACACCTGCCCCACAGTGGTGAAGTGGCCACGTTTGCCGAGGAATGTGACGAACGATGAGAGGTTGCGGTACGTCGGAGGCTAACTGGACATGATGTCCTCCACTGAGGTACAACTTAATTAGTTGATAGAGTCGTACAAAGCTGTGTTGTGTCGTATTGTTAAACATAATTTAAAAATTTTAAATTATTTTTGTATTTTTTAAATGACACAGGTTGAGTGGTTCCTGTTTGGCGTTACTGGTACTTCTGTATCTAAGGGCAATCACGATGGTGATACCATTCAGTACTTGGATTTCATCAAGACCTACATGCCAGACCCATGTCTTAGACAATTTGAACTAGTACAAACCATCCCTTCAAAGCCGATCAGACCCATCAGCTGCTACTGTCAATGGCATGGCATGGCCAGAACTACGTTGTTTGGTACGATTACGGGACCTTCATGTGGAACAACATGACCGGGTGCACCAGGTGGTAGTTTCGCACACGTGCCATGGGAGGAGCACCAAGAGTACATCAGATGGTTTCAGACTCGTTCCCACCCTTGAGTGCGGCCGGTTGGTTGGCTCTGTGCAAGGTAGGAGGACCAGCTGCAGGTATTTTTTTTTATTAAATCTACTTTTGTTAAAGTATTGTAGTATTGGGATGAGGTAGCTCCAAGGATATTGAGTTTGACGTCGGAGAACAATTAGAGCTGGCCTGATGGTGTAATCCCCTAGATCGTTGACGTGTTGAAGGAGTGCTTCAACTTCGCCAAACTTCATGTCAGTAACACCCCAGTCGCGTCACGCCGGCCTACAAACCCAAACCAAGCTCGGGATGGAATGAAGTGGTGCTACGCAGAACGCGCACGAGAGGACTCAAACATAGAAGGGAAGGTGTGCATTGTAGGAATATTGATGATGCGGGTGGGTGTGGGGACGTTGGGGGTGGGCGTGGGGATGCAGGGGTTGAGGGTGGACGTGAGTTTTAGACTATTTATTTTTCATGTGTCGTAAACATTTATTGTCTGGTTTGTAAAACCTTATTTGCATGTTAGAAGTTTGAAACATTATTGTTTATGTTTGTATAATATTTTTTATATGGTTATCAAATCTAACATTTATGTTTAAGTGTTTATCTTATGCTTTTGCTTTTTGGTTAGGCGAGTTAATTATAATCCAATCAATCTTTTTTGTGTATGTACATAGATAGTCAATTCCTGTTGCAATACATGTGAACCGTACGACCAAAGTTACGTAGTACGGCGGGCAGTTCCAACGTGGTCCTGGTTGGGTAGTGATCAATGTCGACATTCGATATCCAAGAAGCCTAAACCAATTGAAATCATCCTTAAACCGCATAGTGCGTTCACATTTTGATAACCTACACCTTTAGGTGTATTCCGTGGTGTATCTTAAGGTGGACCAAGATCTATCCAACTACACACTTACCAATATTCGAACTGATGCACATGTGATACAAATGATCCATAAATACTTGGGTCTTGAAGATATCATGGAAAAATCAAGATTCTTGTCAACTATGAGGATAATTCAGACTTTAAAGACCCAATTGTAATACAGGAAAGGGCCGAAGATGCTCATAGGGCTTACATCTCCCGACACAGGGCATACGTGGTGAGAGGTCGTGCCGGCAACTAAATGATCACACAATAGCTATATATTTCTTTCATTGTATTACACTCAAACATTTGTAATGTGGGTATGATTTTTTTCATTTATATTTTTAAATCACATTTAGACAAGAAATTCCACAACTTATTGAAAAACAAACCTATACATTCATCTAAATATATTGATGATGTAAATTTCATTTATATTTTTAAATTAACATTTAGACAAGAAATTCCATGCCTTTGAGATAGTCGACAAATTAGGAATATTGATAATGGTCAATTCATGTACATTTTTAAATTTACACTTAGACAAAAAATTACATGCCTTTGAGATAGTCGACAATCTAGGAATATTGATGGCATTCAGTTCATTTATATTTTGAAATTTGTATTTAGACAAAGAAATTCCATGCCTTTGAGATAGTAGACAATCTAAGAATATTGATGGTGTTTAGTTAATTTATATTTTTCAAATTTTCTTTTAGACAAGAAATTCCTCGCCTTTGAGATAGTCGACAATGTAGGAATATTTATGGCCTTCACTTTATCTATGTTTTTGAATTCGCATTTAGACAAGAAATTCCATGTCTTTGAGATAGTCGACAATCTAGGAATATTGATGGAGTTCAGTTCAATATTCAATCTAGGAATATTCATGCGTTCAGTTCATTTATATTTTTAAATGTGCATTTAGACAAGAAATTTCATGCCTCTAAGATGGTGATGGTCTTTAGTTCATTTATATTTTTGAATTTACATTTTAAAAAATCATGCATTTTAGATAGTTAACAATCTAGGAATGTTGATGGCGTTCAGTTCATTTACATTTTTAAATTCACATTTATACAAGGAATTCCATGCCTTTGAGATAGTCGACTATCTAGGAATATTGATGACGTTCAGTTACTTTATATTTTTAAATTTGCATTTAGACAATAAAATTCATGTCGTTGAGATAGACGGTAATCTAGAAATATTGATGGTTTTCGGTTCATTATTCTCTGCCTTTGAGATAGTCGACCATCTAGAAATATTGATGGAGTTCCGTTCATTTATATTTTTAAACGTGGATTTAGATAAGAAATCCATTCCTTTTAGATAGTCGAAAATCTAGAAATATTAATGGCGTTCATTCATTTATATTTTTAAATTCACATTTAGACAAGAAATTTTATACCTTTAAGATAATCGGCAATCTAGGAATATTGATGAAGTTCAGTTGTTATATTTTTAAATTCACATTTAGACAAGAAATTACATGCCTTTCAAGTTCATTTATATTTTAAAGTCGCATTTAGGCAAGAAATCCCATGCCTTTGAGATAGTCGTCAATCTAAGATTATTGATGGTGTTCAATTTTATATTTTTAAATATGCACTTAGACAGGAAATTTCATGCCTTAAAGATAGTCAACATAATGATGATGTTCAGTTCATTTATATTTTTAAATTTACATTTAGACAAGAAATTCCATGCCATTGAGATAGACGACAATATAGAAATATTGATGATGTTTGGTTTATTTATATTTCTAAAATTTACATTTTGACAAGAAATTCTATGCTTTTGAGATAGTTGACAATCTAAGAATATTGATGGCGTTCAGTCCATTTATATTTGGAAATTTGTATTTTGACAAGAAATTCCATGCTTTTGAGATAGTCAACAATCTAGGATTATTGATGACTTTCAGTTCATTTATATTTTAAAATGTGCACTAGACAAGAAATGAGATAGTCGACAATCTAGGAATATTGATGGCATTTAGTTCATTTATATTTTAAATTTGCATTTAGACAAGATATTCCATGCCTTTGAGATAGTTGACAATCTCGATGTACACATTCTCGTAACGCAAAATCTCAGATTCGTGCCATCTTCACCACATAGGTATCAACGTTGGGATGCTATGGGGCAATCAGCTATTGTATCCACTCGTACGAAGTGGCATTGGCCGCTCACCAATGCAATACATACATTGGCTGTGGGCTGCATCATACCATGATCATCATAACGGCAAGCCCATTAAGCCACCGTCATAAAGCCAACGTCAGAGGAGAAGCTAATAATAACTATATTGTATACCGTGCACTTAATAAGACCTAAATCTAGATAATCCATCCAATGATCAACAGGTGCAAACCCATTGCCAAACCACACTAGTAGAAAAAGATTTTAAATGACGGGCTTTAAACCACGGTTAATGATAAAACCGTCGTTTAAAGTGTATAAACCACGGTTATTTAGAGAACCGTCATATATGTTGCTTGGCTCGCTATATAAACGACGGTTTCAAAATAAACCGTCGTTTATAGTTCAACGCCTTAGAAGATAAATGACGGTTCCCGTTACAACCGTCGTATATAATCAACATAAACCACGGTTACTATTGAACCGTCGTTTAAAGTCTTACGCCAACACTTAAAAACCACGGTTTATCTACGAACCGTCGTTTATTCCCCTCGTGACATAGATTTTAAACGACGGTTTGTTTATCAACCGTCGTTTAAAGTTATTGAATTAAAACCCGAGCCTCATTTCT